>OY992876.1:16045183-16235183 GCA_963921405.1 Cepaea hortensis
AATTTACAGTTTAACCTCATTAAGTGAAATGTTCACTATGAGTAGTCCTCATCAAAAAGAGGAATGAAACAACTTTTTAAGTTAGCGATTAGCTTACGTAAAGTTATTTCATAATTGCCTAACATACATTCATTTTCTCATAAGGGAAGAATTAAAAAGGGCAAAATAAAGGGTACAATAGAGGCGCGCGACTCAATTGTATTTTCTTTAAAACTAACCGAGTAACTAAATTCTAGATAATGCTCGAAGTCTACTAATAAGTAGATGAATCAGAAATCAATCGCAAGACGAAACCGATTTCTACATCTCAGTTCTGATTTGGATGATATGCCAGCATTAAATATGTGAAAGCAGATCCAGACTAACAGAGATTAGCTTAAATAACTGATACGAATCAGTAAAAGCAACAATTAAATAAACAACTCTTGAAATAGATGCTGTTTATAGATAGGACGAACCTCTTGACGTAAACAGAGGAAACGCCTAAAACTTATACAGTGAACCCATGCTAGAAAAATGGAATATAGCTGTGTAAAAACCAAGCAAATTGGAGCATATAGCTGAAGAATTGCTTGATATTTACTAGATTAGGAATTTCAATCAGGAATCCAGCTAGTAAATTATATAACAGTTCAAAGATAGACCTTAGTCAATCTAAATAAATCCAGAGTTTCCACGTATTAAACGGGTGAAAACAAAACTGGAGAGAAACATTAAGAGTACCTTACCTGTTATCTTGAGGACACAACTCAGGAGACGCCAGTATTAGAGGGATATACAGATGTAATAGTAATTTTACAAAAACTAGTAATCCACATCCATAACTGGGAGTGTACCAGCAACTTGATTGTCTGGAAGACTATCACAGGAAACCATAAAGGGGCTTTTAACTTCTAACTGAACTGATTATATATAGTAGGAGACAATACGTCTGAACCTACATAACAATGTATGTTGCTAAGTTGAAAATAGTCTAAAACCTGGAGGGAGGCAGACGACGATCAATGTACGCCAAGCGACGCAAAATTGCTCGTAATTCAACACCAAAGTAACAAATACAGAGTGAAACTCAAACGCATCAGTTAGAATCACTAATAAGGATTCTAGCGTAAAATAGATCTAGGTTAGAAGGAAAAGCAGAGAAAGTAAGCTAAGAATTACTTCATTTCTGATAGATTCCGGTTCCCCGGGTAATATTCGGTTCAGAACGGAAATCTAGAAAAGTTGGACCTTGTTTACATGTTATACGAGATTCTCCGGAAAAACCCGCAGGAGAAAGGGACACCACTCTAATCAGTAGTTATCAAAACTGATAGGAAAATCACATAACTCGACTAATAACCCAAACACAGGATATGTTGGATGAAAATGTATTCAACAGGCACCATCTTTAGCTTCCTTTAAATATCAGATCTATAGTTAAAACAAACGTCTAACTTATAGGGAGACGGGCGAGTTTAATATGCTATCAGTAGACGCAGAATTAACCGTCGGTTTTAACATAATCTCAAGATTAATAATCTAACGAGAGAGGAATCAAGCTGGTATATATCCCAACTAGTCATGCTTAAGTTAGCAGTGGTTACACGTAGACCATAAATGAACTACAAGGCGAGAAGAGACTTTCTGCTGGGAAAAGAATCTGAGGGGAGTGGACGCACAAAACCCAGAATCAGCAAAATGCAGATGTTAGGTTTCTTAATAACCCATGTAGAAGTAATCAGGACTTTCTCCAGTTCTTAACGCCAGATTAAATATATTGGGAAAAGAAATTCAGCAAATGATCTCATATGAACAGTATCATCAGGCTATTGCAAGCTTAATGATGATATTTCAATTGCTTCAAAAAGTCGGTTTGATGCAGACAAACTAGTATTTGAAAGTAACAAATTATCAGATAACCACTCATATTTCAAACAATAGCTGACAACAGTGGAGAGGGTGCTACACTCTTTCACTAAAAGAGAAATAATCCTTTAAGGTTATGCCAGTTGTCGTGACTAAAAGAAAATGGGCGTGGCTCTGGTAGATTTTAATATAGGAAAGAAATGTAGTAGTAAAGTAATAAGGGATGGATACTAGGTGAGTCAATGTAAAGAACTTGTAGAGTACTACTTGACCATTTAATTTCTGAAAGAAATAAATGTCTTAAATGGGGGAGGCGTGTAATATAATAAAAACATCCCTACCATTTCCTAAGCATTGACTCCCTTAAAAATAAACAAACCCTTTCAATTACTGTTTAAGTAACTTACTTAATGTGGGAGAAAACAAAACAGCGATAGACTGACCGTGGCAGCTTAATCTATTTGGCTTTAATTTTTTCACGTACCTGGCAAGACCGGGACTGATGGGAAAACAAAGGACTAAAGTAGCCATTTTGAGTGCAGACAATTAAAGGAAACAGGCGTGTGTTCCCCGGGTGGGGTTTCTTTTCCCGTGTAGGGAAAAGTATTTTGCCTTTTAAAATCATCATTCTCTGCAAGCCAATTGGTATGTGATATCTACATTATTAAGATATATTTATGTATTATATAGACCAGTATGTTTAATTAAGAATTAGTTACAATTCTCTTAAACCAGGCTGAGCTGGATGATGTTTACTAAGGAAACACATGTGGGCGCCACGCTGTAAATTTTTTCTATGTTTTACAATTTCTAATCCTTATGTTAATATCTTTTATAGGCATTATGAACTTATATCTAACTAGTAGTGTTTATAATCTATGAATATTAGGTGTACTGTAGAGTATCAACTCTCATGTCTGAAACAGTCTATAGATTTTCTCAATGTAGGAGCAGACCCCTGATTCATACTTCATAGTAAAGAACTAGTGTCTGTCAATTTCATATTCCTATGTTAAAACTTCTAGGCACTGTGAACAATATCTCACTATTTATGCTTAGAAATCTGCAAATAATCTATGTACTATAGAAGGGAAATTTTATCCATGCGGGGACATACAAATGATTACGCGTATTCCTGACTCTTAGTCAGGGGATAAAATACTTCGCCACATCATAATCTGTAACTTGGAACTATAGTGCTAAATTTTAGTACCATCCTTTTGTTAACAGATTAGTAACCACTCCATATGAGGAGGGACATGTAATCATTTCATAAAATATTGCTAGGGACGCCATGTTTAAGAATATAAATTCATGAACAAAGGAAGTAAACGCGTGATCCAAATCAATGTTCAGATAGGATTCAATCCGCATCACCTCACTGTAGTAGGAACAGAAGCGAAGATTGGTGTGAATAAATTGCTTGAATAATAGCAGTCCTTGACAAAATATATCACAGCGACTACTATCCTCATCTGCTGTACGCAGTGGGGGAAAAACAATGTATGTTTTAGTTATGGATTAACCCCTGAAGAAAATTCAAAACCATTGGCTCCGGCATTAAATTTTATGATTAAATTATTAGGTATGATTATCATGTACTTAATATCAGAGAAATGTACATGTATGTTTTTTTTCTGGTATGAGAATTTTCTCTGTTCTGATTGTTACTTTTTACTGTGGGAATATACATTTTAATGTTGCACCTTGGGATTAGAGGATGTTGATGTAAGAATCCATGTGTATATCAGTACTTAAGCCAATGTTGAATAGTCTTGACCTAAGGATGATTATAGTGCCAAAAGGAAGACGCGGCATTAGAAACCACAGAGATTCTGTATAGGCTATTCTCTTCAAGTAATGAGAGAGACAATATCAACATGTTGGATGGACAGAATGACTTCACTCATCTAATAGTCCCAGTAACAACAGAACAAAATATAAGTGAGAAAATACCTTACTCACTATTAAGAGTCAGAATGGCTCTACTCAGCAATGAGGGACAGTGGAACATGGACACCACTCCTTTCCCCTTCTCCCCTTGTTTTGTATTTTTGTTTGTAAGTGTCTTGTGAAAGTTAACACATCACAGTAGGTTAATGCCCGTGTTGTATTCTTGTCATCCCTTTTCTATAGAAGAGAAGCAGGTGGTGGTTGAATGTGGTGGGACTATATCACTAAACCTGGATCCTGGGTCAACAGCCAGAAAGTGAATGTCCTAACCATAGTCTGCATCTAGAAATACCCATGGACTGCTGCGCTCAATAGCTCCATAGCGAGCAACAGATAAATTTGAAGACAACTGATTGGGTGAGTGATTAAGTCCTATTTTAGTAGGAATATCCAGGATGGACTTCAAGATCTAATAATCTACAAAGATGAAGATCATCAGAGTACTGACAACAGTGTATCGTCTGCGTTACTTCTGAGAAGTATCACCTATGGCCTCATCATTCAACCAAGTCAGTGAAACTGGGACAATCCTTCTAGCAAGTTACTAAAACTAACAACAGTGAGTAACCTTCAACTGTTGGTTGGATTACCAAGTTAATATCCACAATGGATAAGTCTTCGAATGAACATCTCACAGCTGCAACATTCAAACATAAGGTTCCAGCCATGCAACACCAATTTCTAGCTATGAACACCCACTCAAACAAATGGGAAGAAGACATTGAACCAATACAACCAAGGTACCAACTGAAAACCATACCTACACCAGATTACCTCAAGGTTCCCAAACCTAAACACATAAAAAAGACCATATGAAAGCAGCTAGCGGAGTAAATGCCTCTACGCCTGCAACCACAGGAATCACCTGATGGCTTGCAACCCTGGATATGTGGTGGAGTCAATATTCTTCAGTTCCATGCCTACAGCAGAATCCTGGAATTAATTCCAGATGAACCAAATGAATAACAAGCAGAATTGTATGTCTACACTGAAAGTAAATAATGAATCAGAACTCTGTGCTGGTCCCATGTCAGCCTAAATGCCAATAACGGTGGAATAGGTTATAGACTGATGACTAGGTGGGTGAAAAATCTGTGGGAACAAAATTGAAATTCGGATATTATACGCCGAGATGCTGAAAGGTAGGCATCCTTTTCATCGGATATGGTGATATAGGGAAGAACCTTAGTCCAAGACTCAAGATGCATCTCCTGAAGGTATGACCACTGAAACCGTTGCTGCAGCGATTGATCTTGAGGACGCATACAACAGAGTACCACTGGATTTTTTAATGTTTCAGCTTCTTGAACTAAACGTAAGTCCATTCCTCCTTAGTTGGATCGCTGCAGCCCTCTTCCAACGGAAAGTAGTTTTTAGATGTGGCAGTTGGACTTCGGAACCAACAACAATATATCCTGTACTACCACAGGGATCACCATTATCTCCGGTACTGTTCAACGCCTACACAGTGAGAATCACCAGTGAGCAGATCACTGGACCTGGCAGGACATTGTCATATACCGATGATGTTTTAGTGTATCGTCAGGGTAAGGATAGAGAGGAGGTTGCTGGGGAACTACAAACTGAACTCAATCGCATAAGTACTTGGTGTGATGAAGCTGGGGCAATGGTCAACCCAACAAAGGCAACAGTGACTTGGTTCTCGTTGAATAATCATATTGTCAACAATCCAACACCAACTGTAATGCTGTGTTCAGAGACGGTGGAAAGAACGCAGGCAATGAATTACCTGGGGATACGGTTTGATCGAAGCCTTGCTTATAATGTGCACATAGACCAGGTGATAACAAAGGCCAAGCGGGGTTTGGCAGCGATGCGGGTGATGGCAGCAGCAAACTGTGAGCAGCGCCATCTATGTCTTCTGTACGAGGGGCTGGTCATGTCTGTTTTGGAGTATGCAATGGCAATCTTGACTCTCAGCCATAAGCAGACAGAAAGGATGGAAAGGATACAGAATGAAGCTATGCGCATTATTCTTGGATGTACAAGAGATACAGCATGCAGGGCGATGCGCTACCTTCTTGATTTTCCAACCATTGAAGAGAGAATACAAGTTTGCAGGGCACGCGCCTACCTCAGAATTAACGCAAACACACAACATCCACTGCATAGTGAAATTAGGAAGGTGAAGGGCAGCAGGTTAAAAAGAGGACGGTCGTGGATGGGTCAAGCCGAAGACATTCTTCAACAGGTGTGTTCACTTGAGGACTTAGAACCTGGCGAGGAGTGGGTGCAAGTGCCAACAGACTTCTGCACATCCTTTTCAGTTTGCATCCAACTAGATAGAAAATGCAGACAAGAAAATCCGGCTGCTGTTGAGGCTGAAGTACAAGCGTTGATTTTCGAGAATTCGCTAGACGGTGACGCGGTCATCTACACAGATGGGTCGGTCGTCCGACATGTGAGAAGCTCATGGGCCTTTACAGCTCGGGCCGGAGGGAGAATTGTGAAGGAGGACTCTGGTGCTTTCACTGAAACCACAAGTAGCCTGACCATGGAAGTCATGGCAGTAAGTAAAGCAATAACATGGCTCGAGACACAGACATTCACCAGGGCTTGTTTCCTTAGCGACTCAATGAACATGATCAAGAGGATAGAGGAGGGGTCGATCCGAAGAGAATGGTTGCTGCCTCTGAAGCGGTCTCGGCTGGCAAAGATTAGTTTCATCTTCGTGCCAGGGCATGCGGGAGTGCAAGGAAATGAGTGGGCTGACAAGCTCGCAGGTGAAGCTACCGTGGAGGGCGGACGCGCCATGGACCAGGCTGACATTCTGAATGCTCTACGTGATGTGAGACTTTTGCGAGAACCAGGTGATGACTGTGAATCTACAACAATGGCCAGACTGCTAGAGCAGCAAATTAAAAGAGGGGTGGCCAAACAAGAACACTACGCAGGAAGCCAAAGAAGATTGATAAACCAACACAGAACTGCCGTCGTTAGCCGCTACACGCTGCGGGATTTGCTGAGGAGGGGATCCGAGCACTTATGGACTGAATGGTTCGATGTGCAACGAGGATGATCTGTCGACTAACTAACTAAGGTATGACCAACCCAGGCCTCAATTTCACACTGACACCGAGCCATTCGCAAAGAAGATTCTTGAATTCAGCTCCACGGAGGAGATATGTGGTGAATTTATTTCCTAATAAGGATTATAAGTAGTTCCGCAACAAACTGCAGTGGACATTAAACATGACTGTGAGTATTTATTGCTGTCACGGATAAATATGGACATTAACTGCTTTGCACTGGAGAGGAATACCCATCCGCAATGCCTAAATGAACACTATAATTAATTAATTTAATTATTAGTATCAACTGTTTTCATGTGTGTGTTTTTTTCTTCTATGACATATAAAGAGTGGGTAATGAGGTATAACCAATGATGGTTAAGGTAAATAGTATTTTGACATCAACTCATTATTTTTAAAATATGATAATTGTACATGGTGTCAGAAACAAATATATATATATATATATATATATATATATATATATATATATATATATATATATATATATATATATATATATGTTGGATTTCTGCACCTAGACCAATGTGATTTTATCTAGGTACAATGAGTCGAGTTAGCAGAACAAATTTGTGGTTGTTGTGTTGTTTGTAATAACCTTGTTTTTTTTCTGGGGTCACTGGGTACTATATTGTAATAATGCAATGAATCCCATGCCTGTCTGAAAATGCATAGTGTTCATTACACCTATATATATATATATATATATATATATATATATATATATATATATATATATATATATATATATATATATATATATATATATATATATATATATAACTGCAGATCTTGAGTTAATACCTGAACTGTTTGTCCAAAAGTGTTGTGTACATCAAGTAAATGTGGTGTCCAACAAGTGGTTGTTTATATGTTGTGAGCAATCAATATCCTTCTAGCACTATAGTTAATTTAAAGGGTGATGAAGTGGGAAGGGAAACCTACACACAGATGCCATTGTTTCAAGGATTGAACTCTTTTCTCCGGGGATTTGTGGTAAATATCCCTGATCACCCTGCATTCTAACCAGTGACCAGAGAATCAATAAAATCCCCTAGACATTTTAACGAATTATTCTCAGGAATAAAAATCCACATCCCACACCCCCCCCCCTCCCCGAAACCCTAAAATCCCCCCCCCCGGTTGAGAACCACTGTTATACCACGACACAAGGAATTGGCGTGTCCTTTATAATAATCTTCACCAGGAATAACACAAGCAAAACTAAAGACAAATACGAAATTAGAACATTTAATAAAATGAAAGCATAAACAGAAAAAGTTTAGGTATGAAATATGGCGAGGCCATTACACATCCTTCGTTACCAGGAAGGCGGTGTAGACGTTCGGCTGTGAAAGGTCCTAGCTGCGGTGACATTGCGAATAGCCAGCTCGCCTGCCAATACACTGATCAGAGAGTTCATAACCGGCAGTGGCAGAATGTTTGTGTGTCCTACGGTAGTCCTACCAGTGCGACTCTCAAGGAGCCGCGGTGGCGCAGTGTCTAGCACGTTTGGCTGCTGGTCCTTTGGTCATATGTTCGAATCAGCGACGAGGCATGAGTTTAAATCTGGAACGTCAAGCATTCTTTGCCCACATTGTCAAAAAACATTTCAATCCAAAATAGGCCTTACCAGCCATCTTAGAAGTCACGGCTCCAAACTTTTAACTCCACTGGATGAAATGAATGGCCATGATCATTCTTGATGGACAAACACCATCACCACTGTTATCATATGCAAAGTACTCCTTAGGGCGTGGGCGAAGAAGGAACCGTTTTCTTGTCTTTTTTTTTTTTAAACTGTCTCTCGGGGTAGATTACGGTACAATGAAAATGTGCGAATTACCGTGGTTTTCTCCACATCGGTAGCTTTCAGCAGTTCCCGGAATAATCACCTCGTGTTTGTCTTCTTCTTCTTCGTCGTGTTTGAATGATTGATGACGTCTTGAAAATTAAGTTCCGTGAAGTGCTAGTGGCCTAGACAAAATACTGCTGTTTACTCTTAAACTGAAGTGACAGCACGTTTCTGATCTGTGCTAGCGAAATAAGTGTGTGTTTGTGTGTGTGTGTGAGAGAGAGAGAGAGAGAGAGAGAGAGAGAGAGAGAGAGAGAGAGAGAGAGAAAGAGAGAGAGAGAGAGAGAGAGAGAGAGAGTGAGAGAGAGAGAGAGCCAGATGGGGCAAACCCGTGCTGCGAAGTCGACCCTCCCGACTTTAGAACAGTATACTCAGAATTAATTATTCATGAAAGTCATCGATCGCTCCGACAAAAATAGTTATAAAAACATACTCTCTCACATCCCTCTCATTTTTCAAACAATGATAAAAGAAGAAAGAACACAGGTGGTCAGCCAACATCAACGCCCAGAAACTCAATCATATTACTCACACTTGTTCGGTATAAGATTGAACCTTTGACATTTAGGCGGAAGGAGAAAGCTGACCTCCCCCCTGCGCTATTCTTGACGTCTGTCCAATTTCCTCTTTCCACCACCAACATCTGAAAGCTCGACACCCAACATATTGTCACGGCCGTGTCAAGAGCCAAATTACTTTTTCCTTTGTCGCGTTCCCAAAATTATCCCAAGAGGGCGACTAAGACGGCTGGTGATCCGTCTGAGCTTTCATCTCTTCGCCGCTGGTAAAACCCCATATAACCGGCACCAAGGAGAGGACGGTGTTTGTTCATCAAATATCTATTAAGAATATTTGTAGCTGAAAGACCCGTGTGTGTAATATATGACACGTGCCTCATCTCTTCTAATGTAAAATCACTACAGCCGTATGGGTCGTAAACATGAAGGGCGAATAAACAAATTTCTAATAAACCACAAACTTTCATTAACTATTGAACGTACAATTGTCAAGAAAGTCAACCTGGAGTTGTTTGCAACGTCCTGTAAAGGATACGAAATTTAGGAACAACACTATATTAATTTGCGCTTTGGTTTGTGGGATAGTGAAACGCGCAGTTTCATAATTTCCCGACAGACCGAGTCAAGGGTTCGAAATCAGTCGGGGCCTACTCCTTAGTGTTAACTCTCAGCCCACCAACATTATCTCTATAGCTTCGTTTCCTGCCTTACCTTCCTCCTCTTTTTGTATGTACCACTTCCACTCATGAACTAGGGATCTTCATTGAACTGTTACCAACCCCTACCCCGAACCCCCATGCACCACAGGCTCTCACGACTGTCTATATATGGGCATCAATGTGAGGTTATTGTTAGAACCGCACCTACACACAAACACACACAATACATGAGACGTACACACGTGTATATATATATATATATAACACACACAAACCTATATACGCATTCCTACGTGTCTACCTACCTACATATAGAAGGACAGAGACTGGCAGACGGACCGAGCGACAGAGAGGCAGTGATCCTTTCATCCACCCACTCACACAGACAGACAGACAGACAGACAGACCGAACGAACGGACGGACGGCAGAGAGGCAGTGATCCTTACATCCACACACTCACACAAACATACAGATTGACAGACAGAACGAACGAACGAACGGACTTTATTTTCAAAGGATAACAAATAGGGCTCGCAGGCCCGTCTTACATTCGGCCCTTCCAATCACTCATCTTTCGTTCATCAATAGTGCATAGTAAAAACATTGTCAAATGAATTTTGTAAACATAAACAATGCATATTACCATGTTATGAGATACATCCACCACCCACCCACACATCCCCCATTCACCCACACATCCCCCACCCAACCACACACACAACCCAGGCACACCCACATTCCCCCACCCATACCGACACACATACAGACAGGCAGTGATCCATCTACCCACCCACTCACACAGACAGATAGGACAACGGCGTGTGTTGTTGCACAGTTGCGATGACATGTCATTAATTCACCGACGGAATGCCCTAGTTAGATTTGTACACTCCCTAGGGCAGAGACTAAATGTTGGCTTACCAGGAATTCTCATCCTATAACAGGATCTGACACACTGACAATCCTAGGAGATAACAAAAACTGCCTTGCAGTTCGAACCAGTGTCTCACGATCTGAGCAACCGTTGTAATCCCTAGACCAGTCGTCAGTAACCTACGGCACGCGTGACAATCGTGGCGCGAATAACACTTGTCAAAGGCACGCTCGGTGATTTGTAATTTAATATATGATCATTTTATAACATTAATTTGTAAATAAACAGAAGCATATAATTATCTTACAGCTATTAGTATGTTTACATCCCTTAAAATCGAAACTTGTTAGACATTTAGAAGCAAGAATGTGAGATTTGAGGCAACCTGAGTGAATGTGGAGCAACAATGGCTGGCCTTGAAAAAATTCTATTTCCGTGATATCCTTCACATACCCTTACCAACTCCATAGTTCTCTCGACTATCGAATGCTCATGTCAGTACAGTTTGTTGACCGTAGCACAAAATTTGGAGTTGGTCAAAACGGTGCCATCAAAAGACTCGAGAGGGCAAACACTATATAAAATACAATTATGGTAATTTTAAAACATTTCAAAATGATATATTCAAAACTTAAAATTTTGCACAACATAATATTTGTATTTATTCCTATTTGTATTAACGTATTGAATAATCTACAAAGCATATAGATTTATTTAATGTATCGGAGCCATGTTAATCTAAGAGTATACTCATTTGTTTAAATTGTTGATGTGTGTAAAAAAAAAAATATGGTAGATTTAGGTTCGGCACGCTGGGTGTCTCGGCCAGGAGTTATACTGGCACGCTGAGTGACTGCGAGGACATATGTGGGCACACTGAGTGACTTTGCAACATTACTTCGACACAACACTACATACAGATTGTCGACCCCTGCTCAAGGCTCATACGCTCGTAAGAGACACACAATTTAACGAGACTCCCTTCTACCCCGCTGTCTCTCTGGCACTGGCATACACGCCATACATTCCCCAGATCTCTCCCACACAGGACGAATTCCGAAGCCATAGATCAACAGCTCCAGATAAAACCTTACGACACGGGAAAACCCATAGAGATCAGAGCTACAACCATTGCATTCCCATCATTCTTTATCCCGTGCATACTCCTGCCGCTTTCAAGACTCTCACTTCATGTCTGTTGCATCTTAAATTCTCGTTTCTCTACTTCAAATCGCCTTTCTCTAACGATACTCATTCCGACGCTCTCTATAAACATGCGAAAGAAATGGAGTTTTACAAGTACACGCTACACACGGAAATTGAAGAATGCTGAAGGGGAAACCCTCTGGTGGTTTTTTAAAGAATTATAATAAATACACTCTTGCTGCATGTAGTCATTATCGTCGTTGTGTGCCATGCCGTTAGCGATGTCGATGATGGTTCGTCATCACACGCTATGTCCTGGGTATTGGAACAGGGCGCTGGTCCTGTCCTGATTATGCAATTTGGAAAAACTATACAGGCATTTAATTTCTGTCTTTCTTTTCTGCCACTCTTGTAAACTTTTCCAGTTATCACTAAATGTCTACAAATGCCCATTCCCATCAAAGGTAAAGGTGATCCCAAAGCAGATATTGTCGATGGGGTGTGAAAATGTACCCTTCACGTATTCTAGATTACATGTGAAGTGGGAGACCAGTTCGATTTCTCGCCACCTTTCCTTACTAGACAATCTTCAGAAAACTATGAACATTATCTGGTACCTGTTAATGAGACTGGGTCGACTGCAGAGCTGGATTGTGAAAACAATCCTGCCATTTCTTGGAAGTGAACCCTGAACACTGTCTAGGCGGGCAAACCCACTAACCACAATGCCGCGCCGGCTGCCTTTTCTCATACCATGCCTAAGAAATCGTGACCAGCTCAACCTAATCGTTGAAATAAATTTATGTTCTCGGGGAACTGTCTGGTCATTTGTACTCTTAGCCCTCTCTATTCTCTGCATTATCCCCAGAAAGCACATTTCTGCAGCCACGGGTCGGTTCCCAGCTTCCCCTCTGTCGTGTCTCCACAGAGACGTGGTAGAAGGGGCATGCATGTTACAATGACCCCAAGAGCTATGCCCAAAGACAACTACTGGTAGGGTCTCTTAAGTCGGACATGTCAAGGGATAGGGCCCCTTCTAAGTGAGACACAAGCCTGCAGCCTTGTGAGTAGACTGGGGAAAGACACAAGCCAGGTAAGCGGGGAAAAACATGCTTGTTGAAATCGGATGTAATGGGACACAGGCATGACGAAACAGTACAGCTTAACTGGCTTCGTGATAGGTTGATTGAAAATCCTTTACAGGACGTCACATTCAACACCAGCATTTTTCGGCAGCTTGTGATTTCTTGGCAAGTTTACCCTCAGTGGTTTGCCACTGCTTTCTGCACTGTATTAAAACCAACACAAGGCGGTCTGCTTCCAAATCGCCCGCAGCTGCGTTTCGAATGCGGTATGCAAGATTACGAATTGTGTTCGTAACCCCTTCGCCACAGAATCGGTGAATTTATGACAACGTCACGAATTAAAACAAAGTAGAAATAGCTAATCTCGTGGAGTCCTGACAGGCAGTAATAGCGCGTCACACAATCGCGCGCGCACACACAGACACACACGGCCTGGAAGGGGTGCTTCAACAGAGGGTCACCCCCTGATCTGGGGAGTCAAGTGTTTGGTAAGAGCTATTGACTAAACATCCCGAGAATTAACATACCACAGTGGAGCGCCGAAAAAGGTCTTAACAATAGTCCCTAACAAAACGCCTTTTATGACAATATTGATGTGGCATGTATCCAAGAGACACACCTCGAAGCTTATCACAGCTATTAAGTCAGAGGAGATCAGGCCACACGTTTCAACCTCGAAGGACACGAAGCAGGAATTATAATATTTACGCGAAACTTAATAACAAGCAGTGAAGTGTCCGTGAAATCTAGGAAGCGAACATAAATTATAGGGGTTGAGATCATGGTAAAGGAAGTGATCATCACAACTTATTAACTATAAGGTACGGTACATAAACAAGCACGGAAATAAATGATAAAAACTGCATAATTAATAGGATAATTTAACAGCTGCCCAGACAGATGGGGATACCCAGATACTGACAACAGCGGAGATGAAGTGGAGGACTGGGAAATAAATTGCCATCTCCATCTAATCAACAAACAAGATGACAAACCCAGCTTCTGGTCTAGAAGTTGTTGTACCACTTCCACTCAAGATTTGGCCTGCAGCACTGGAGGTTACCTCCAGAAAATTGATCGCTGGGTGCTAGACTAATTATCAGGCGGTGACCACAGACCACAAGAACGTGATGAATATGGAGTCTAACCAGCTTCTTGTGTCAATAGCTGGCACTGATAAAGTGGTGTACGTAAAGTCTTCCAGTCCATGTTCTATCTTTAATCAATAATGCATAATATATACTGCGACGTAGGTCAGCATGGCCGAATGGATAAGAACGCGCGTTCTTAAACATCTAGTATGCTGATGCCGAGGTAAGGAGTTCTATCCCTACACCAGACAGCTGGACTAAAATGTTGTCCTATCGGCCTTGACTTGGGGAAGTTAATTAGAAGAACCTCTGAGGTCGGAGTGGGTTCGCCTGATGTCGAGTGACACTGTTAATAGGGAAAGCTAATCCACACGCAAAATCCAGTCCAGCATTACTAGTAGTAGTGTGAATGGACTACACTTGAATTCAAAGCCAACAAGAGCAATATATATATATATATATATACACACACTGCGACACAGGCAGCCTGCGTGGCCTAGATCTTAATGTGCTTGCGCTTGAATTTCCGATGCGATGATGGAGGGTTAGGGAGATCGCTCCCTGCACCTGTCAGTTGGACTTCACCGTTGACACCCCTGTTCAGAAAGCAATGGCAAACTCAATCAATCAATTATGTGCCATGCCGGAAAGCGTGGGCGATCATGACTCGCCATTTCACTCGATCACCAGCGTCGTGGATCAGCTCAGTGTTCCTGTCTCGTCCATGCCATGTGGCCAAGCCATCCAGGTATTTTCCTCTCGGTTTTCCTCTTGGTCTGTTCCCTTCGATCTTGCCAGTTGTCACTAAGTTCTCCAATCCATTTCTTCTCATAACATGTCCACAAAATTTTGACTGTCTACATCTAATTTCTCTAATCAATTTACGATTTTCATTTGTCTCCTGTTAGTACTTGGTCATTGGTTTTTCTGTCTGTCCATGGTATTCTTTGCATTTTCCTCAGAAACCACATTTCTGCAGCCATCAGATGTTTTTCAGCTTGACGGCACATTGTCCAAGTTTCACATCCATACAAAAGAACAGGCTCTATGTATCCCCTCAACACTCTTTTTCTCGTTTCAGTTGACATTTTTTTTATTGGTCAGAATGTTTTTCATCTTGCTAAAGGCTACTTTCGCCATGGCGATTCTTGTTCTAATCTCTTCAAGGCATCTCCCATCAGATGTTACGACTGTTCCGAGATAATTGTACCGATTCACTTGTTGAAGAATATTCCTATTTACTTGTATAGTTCTTCCTAGTGACGACCATAACCTGTGTCTTCTTACAATTTAATTCCAACCCCAGCTGCTCACTGTGTACAACAACTGCGTCTACTAATTGTTGTAGATCTTGTGCATTGTCTGCAATCAATACTGTATCATGTGCATATCTAATTTTATTGATGTTTCGTCCTCCAATGCTAATTCCATTTATATCTTCTACATTCCTGAAAATAGTTTCACTGTATGTGATTGGCAAATGACAATGATTGACAATGGCAAACTACTAAATTAAAACTGCGTAGTAAATCACAAACTGCCAAAACATACTGAGGTTGATCCCCACGTCCTGCAAGGGCACGCAAGAAACTTTTAACCGGGAGATTGCGAGATGTGGAGAAGCGTGATCGCCCAAGATAGCCGACATAATGCTGGCTGATGATTATGATGATGATAATAAAGACGACGATGGCCACGACGACGCAGTACGGCACCACAACACTCGTCAAAGCCATTACCACTTCAGCTACTGACCTACAAATTATCTCCAATGCACCATTGTCTGGCAGCGCAAGTGAATCATACAGCCCTCGGAATTCATCTGCTAAACTTAATTACCCAGCGGTTCTCACCTCGGGGATGAATTATCTCACTTCCTTTGGCAGGCAGCACTTGTAAACCTTCTCGACAGACACCGCAACGCCAGCCCAGGCCGGTGTATTATGGAAGGAACCGGTCGATGCACAGGTCGGGCAGTAATCGTTTTAGGGGTCTGAATTCAATAATCCACGCTGAAACATTTAGGAGCTTTCCTAACAGACGTCCACGATCAATCACATAACAAGTACTGGTATTTGGGGTTTAGTTTTTGTATAGGATCACGTTCACTGCTCATGGATATCTCCCTAAGTGGCTCAGTCTCTTCCAATAGATCACACAAGGAGCATCTCGGCACAGTGCAAGAAATTCGTTGCAATGACCAGGATCCAAATGTGTATATATACCAAAATCACACGTGCTGTAAATACTCATTTTCTGTTGGCTATCGACGTTCAGTGTCACGACCTGTGCAGGACTTTGCTCCCTTAATAGTTTCTCCAGCTTACACCAGATGCCTTGCCCCTGTTGTTATCATGCGTAAATTGCCTATCCCATCATGAATCCTTCTAAGACGTTATCTCCATCTTCTCCACTGTCCCGGTGCATCCCTCTCTTTATTTATCATGCGCCATGCCGGTAAACGTGGGCGGTCGTATTTCGCCATCTGACACGATCACCAGAGTCGTAGATCAGCTCTGTGTTCTTGTCCCGACCATGCCATGTGTTCAAACCATCCAGATATTTACTTCTCTGCCTTGTTCTTTTCCCCTCAATCTTGCCAGCTGTCACCAAGTTCTCCAGTTTATTTCTTCTCATAACATGCTCCAAAAAAATGTGACTGTCTACGTCTAGTTTCTCTAACCAGTTTGCTGTTTTCAGTTGCCTCTCAGGTTTTTCTGTATGCCCATGGTATTCTTCGCATTTTACACACCCCTCTATAATTATCGTTTAGGCATTCATGTCTTTTTAGTGATTAAAATTAAAGGGCCCTTGTCACGCCTTAAGGCGCATCTGTCATACGATTCCAGACCCATATATGTATATACCTATCGACACTGGCTGGGTCGTGAGGTCAGTATCACACCGGCCATTTTTACTTCCCAGAACATTCCTGGTACACATTTTAGGCTGAGTTTTGAGCACAGATCAATTTTTAAAAATACGAATTCGCACAACTGGGGATCGAACCCATGACCTCTAGGTAGGGAGGCGAGTGTTAACCACTACGTTACCGAAGCTCCCTATCGTAAGCCAGACGCTCTGTCTCTTTTGTTATCATGTGTAAATTATTTATCCCATCTCGAATTCAGCTAGGACTTTATCTTTACCTTATCTTGTTTCCTCGGTACACTACTCTCTTAGCTCTATAATGATCTTTTCCAGACATTGATGTTTTTTAATATATGCCCAAAATACTTGATTTTCCTCAAGTCTATTTGTCATAATAGTCAATCTTCTTCAATATTGAGTTTTTGTTGAACAGACTTGTTCTCTTTCCCGCCCAAATTAATTGTTAATGCTCTTCTGCAACAATTATATTTAAAGGAGTATAAGTACTATAAGTATGTGTATTTCAGCTGATTTGATAAATGTCCAAATTTCACATCCGTCCAGTGCCAATCCAATAACCAAGTACCAATATAGACAATAAATGTCCAAGTTTCACATCCATCCAGTGCCAATCCAATCACCAAGTACCAATATACACAGTGGTTTGGGTCAAAACTCAGGTACCAAGACAGTGGTTTGGGTTCAGTACCCAGCTACCAAGACAATGGTTAAGATCCAATACACAGGTACCAATACACAGCTACCAAGGCAGTGGTTTGGGTTCAGTACCCAGCTACCAAGACAATGGTTTAGATCCAATACACAGGTACCAATACACAGGTACCAATACACAGGTACCAAGACAGTGGTTTGGGTTCAGTACCCAGCTACCAAGACAGTGGTTTGGGTTCAGTACCCAGCTACCAAGACAGTGGTTTGGGTTCAGTACCCAGCTACCAAGACAATGGTTTAGATCCAATACACAGGTATCAAGGCAGTGGTTTGGGTTCAGTACCCAGCTACCAAGACAGTGGTTTGGGTTCAGTACCCAGCTATCAAGACAGTGGTTTAGATCCAATACACAGGTACCAAGGCAGTGGTTTGGGTTCAGTACCCAGCTACCAAGACGGTAGTTTGGGTTCAAAATCTAAGAATAAAAACAGTGGATGGGGTCTAAAATCCAGGTACCAAGACAATGGTTCAGGTTTCAAACCTTAAAATCGCTTAAAAGTTGACAGGGTCGACTTCATTGCACCAGGTTTTATCCCATATGACTCAGTCTCTTTCTGCAGCGCGGAAAGCATCGCACAAAGCACGGACTCCGTAGCTCTAACGATGACCCACAGGAGTGTCAGAAAAGTTTCACTTGTGAACTAAAGGACACGGCCTGGAATCGAACCCACAACCTTCGGAGCCCGAGTCAAACGGCATGACCATCATGAGTGCATTTTTCAGGTCTAAAACATAGGTACCAAGACACTGGTTTGGGCTCAAAACCCAGGTACCAAGACAATGGTTCATTACATTACCAGCTCCCTTTTTCATCATCTTCCCTTCCCAGACAATTCCCTGAAAATTGCCTGGTGCCCGTTTGTATGAGGCTTGATAAACATCCAAGCAATGTGGCTACACACAAATATCACCTTAATAGGTATTTGAACCCAGGAATACAGGACCAGCTGGTGAATGTTCTTGCCACAAACTACCTTGACTCCAAACCTTTTTTTTTAAGCAGGTGACCTTAAGATAGGCTTTTTTATAAATGCTATTTTTGTAATGTAATTGCTTTGTTTGTTTTTTTACTGGGACGGCACACTTTGTGAACAAGTACATGTACAACAAAAACTGTACACAAAGTGGCCTTTGAATAGATTTACTAACACAAAGCAAAAAGGAAACAGCACAGATTAACTCTTTCTGTCCAAGGATATTTGGCAGTGGTTGCTCTAGATAAGCTGTAAGTAACAAACCCTCTTCCAAACCAAGAGGCAGATTGGTTATATGGTGCTGGCCTCATATTTGTATATACTAGTCGACTTACTTCTAGAAAACTGTATGGTCAAACCCTAAACCCCTGCTGATGCTCAAGACACTGAAGAGGTCAAGGGGCTTCCAATGACCCCAAAAGCTATGCCGATGTTACCACAGCTACTGGTAGGGTTTCCCATGTCGGTGTAAGAGTAGGGACTAGACAAAAGTGATTCACAAACCTGCTGCCTTGCAGGTAGACTGTGGACAGTCAGGGGTCTCCATGGCGAAGTGGTCAAGCCGTCTGACTTGGGATCCGAGCGTTGTGGGTTCGATTCCAGACCGCGTTCTTCGGTTCATGAGTGCATTTTTTCTGAGACTCCTGAGGGTTGTCGCTGGAGCTGCGGAGTTCATGCTTTGTGTGACGCTTTCTGTGCTGTGGTAATAGACTGAGCCGTATGGGATAAAAACCCGGTGCAATGAAGTCGACCCTGTCAACTTTTAAGCGACATTTTTGTAGACAGTCAAAGGCTTGAGCAAGCAAACCCAAACAACGCTTGTCGAAATAAGATGTACTGAGCCTCAGATTTGGCAAAACTGCAACGCAATTCACCAACTGATGATGAATGCTTAAGCCATATAGAAAACAACTGCCTGCTGAGGGGAATATGAATCCCAGTCTGTGGACCAATAGCAGCACCACCATGCAATGTAATGATGTGTAATGACCTTGCAGTTTTCCATTTTATGGCTAGGGAGAAAGCCAGATATTGACAGAAGATGACTCATATGAAATTACATAAAATTACATAAAAATCGAAACTAAAGTGCACATTCAGTAACATGAAACACGTACTTCGCTCCAAGCAAATGCCACAGATAGGGAAGCTGAAACTCATAAAATGTGCTGTCTATTCAACTGTTGTATAGTGTAAAAACATATTCCTTTACTAGAATGATACAGTATAAAATCAATACTCTTGCAATGTTCATTTTCAGAAAATTTCAGCTGGTGTCTCAGATGAAAACAATAGAAAAAAGGCAATTCTTGAACAACTCAATATAAAATGGGCATTGGTGACATAAATAAATACAGAAAGACAAGGTACAATGGTTACATCAAACAACATAATAATCTACAAAAACCCATAATGAAGAAACAGTTGAGAGGCAAGATACAAACTTAGCAGAATGTACAATGAAGGTTGAGGGCAGCAGCATCTGGAAATTCTTTACCATGAACCTGTAATGTGGAGATAGCACTGGATCATAATGATGTAGAAAGCTGAAAAAAGGCCTCCATCATGCAAAAAATAACAGCGCTGCCAAGAATGATAAATGGATGGACTGGATCGTCGGCAAGATGGAATATTCGTGAAACTGATCTAGAACAAGAAAAACCGAGATATGTGGAGATGCATGAGCGCTTACGTCAGTTAACTTATCTAGCAATTGTCTGAGGCAGTAGAAGAAAACTAATTACTAGGACATAGTGGGCTTATCTAATACATATATGAGGCAGTAGAAGATACACTAAATACCAGGACATAATGGGCTTATCTAATACATATATGAGGCAGTAGAAGATACATTAATTACTAGGACATAGTGGGCTTATCTAGCAATTATCTGAGACAGTAGAAGATACACTAATTACCAGGACATAGTAGGCTTATCTAGCAATTGTCTGAGGCAGTAGAAGATACACTAAATACCAGAACATTGTAAGCTGATCTAGCAATTGTCAGAGGCAGTAGAAAAAACACTAATTACCAGAACATAGTAGGCTTATCTAATATATATATGAGGCAGCAGAAGAAACACTAATTACTGTGGCTTATCAAATACATATATGCAGGTCAGCATGGTCGAATGAATAAGAATGCGTGTTCTTAAACATCCGGTGTGCTGATGCCGAGGTTAGGCGTTCAACCCTACAACCGGACAGCTGGACTAAAATGCTGACCTGTCGTTCTTGACTTGAGGACGTAAGTTACAAGTACCTCTACAGTCAGAGTGGGTTCGTCTGTTTGGCGAGGAGCACTTCATAGGTAAAGTTACTCCACATGAAAAATTAAGTCCGACAATACTATAAATAGAGTCTATGGACTACGCTTGAGTTCAAAGCGAGCGAGCTCAAAGTAAAAGCCAAAAATACATATATGAGGCAGTAGAAGATACACTAAATACCAGGACATAATGGGCTTATCTAATAAATATATGAGGCAGTAGAAGATACACTAATTACTAGGACATAATGGGCTTATCTAATACATATATGAGGCAGTATAAGATACACTAAATACCAGGACATTATGGGCTTATCTAATACATCTATGAGGCAGTAGAAGATACACTAAATACCAGGACAAAGTGGGCTTATCTAATACATATATGAGGCAGTAGAAGATACACAAAATACCAGGACAAAGTTGGCTTATCTAATATATATATGAGGCAGTAGAAGATACACTAAATACAAGGACAAAGTGGGCTTATCTAATATATATATGAGGCAGTAGAAGATACACTAAATACAAGGACAAAGTGGGCTTATCTAATACATCTATGAGGCAGCAGAAGATACACTAAATACCAGGACATTATGGGCTTATCTAATACATCTATGAGGCAGTAGAATATACACTAAATACCAGGACATTATGGGCTTATCTAATACATATATGAGGCAGTAGAAGATACACTAAATACCAGGATATTATGGGCTTATCTAATACATCTATGAGGCAGTAGAAGATACACTAATTACCATGACACAGTGGGCTTATCTAACAATTGTCAAGCTTAGATTTTTGCTGCTGTTGTTGTTTTGTTCGCATATCCTTTACATGACATTGCTGTCAACATCAGCATCTTTCAGCTTATTGTTGATTTCTTGGCAAGATTCTGAGCGACCGGCTCACACACCCCGTAAGTTACCGATGCTACGAGAACCGCCACCGATTCCCACGCACGTCATGTTACTCATGAGATTATACGTGATTACAGAGAGAGTCGCTAACACCTAGGCCAGGGAGACCGGCAAGCTTAGGTTAGACAATATTATTATATATGTATGCACGCACAGATTCAAATCACTGAATACATAAAGACACTCACAGTCATCAAGGAAATGACCATGCTTTGTCAGATGAATAGTCTGTTGTGTAATTATGAATACCGGAGGGAAAAGGTGACAGCAGGCAAGCAAGAGGCCGGCAACAGTACAAGTGGAAAGATAACAGCAAGAGATGCACTAAGAGTACTTTGTCTATGCATAAACAAAGCAAGAAGTAGAAGATGTTGGAGATCCATTGCAGTCGACAATGTTAGCACCTTGCCATCTTGACAGACAATAGTGGAAAGATTGCGTGGGATCGGCAGGAGTTCTGGAAGAATCTCAAAACTGAGAGGGAAGACCAGGAGAACTTTTAATCAGATAGCGGTGGAGACGATTAGTAGTATGACTCTTCCCTGGCTGTTGAACGAGGGGATGCAGCACGTATGGGAATGTCCTGAGGGCAGTGATGTCGGTTCTTAACTCAACTAAACTCAACAGACAATAGTTTGTTACAAAAAAAGGTATAAAAACTACAACCTATGGTAGTAGTAAATTTGACTCACCAGACCAATTCGAGGGAAGAAAACAGTCAAAGCAAATGAAGAAAGCAAACAACCAGGAATACTGATATTCTACATCTACAACCAACATAACATGAAAGAATGATTCACAACACTAGTCAATTATCCACTAATGACTCAGTGTCCAAGGACTAAAATAAGACATGGCTACAAGGCACCAGGCCCAAGGGAAAGAGCCCGTCTTCTGGTGGATCAATAACAGAAGCATAAAAGACAGTCAAATACTCTGTTTCTTTGTTTGCTGTGTCAGTGATGGATTGCCTCTCCAATCCAGTATGGCTCTGGGGTTGGCAATATCTCTTGCACCTACTAGTCTCACCAAAGTGGATACCAGATATTTCTAGGGGGAAGGAAAACTGACAATGTCACCCTACCTGTGATGCTTGGTGACTTACTGGCAAATTAATGGATGTCTTTACTCGTAATTTAGTTTACAATATAAGTTGAGACTGTCAAGACAGCCAAAACAGCTGACTAGTCTAGCTAAGCCATACAACGTCCAGACTGTGTGTTCTTGGTTGTACAATATCTAGCTATAGTTGTGTGGTCTTAGTTGTATAATATCTAGCTCTAGTTGTGTGGTCTTAGTTGTACAATATCTAGCTATAGTTGTGTGGTCTTAGTTGTATAATATCTAGCTATAGTTGTGTGGTCTTAGTTGTACAATATCTAGCTATAGTTGTGTGGTCTTAGTTGTACAATATCTAGCTATAATTGTGTGGTCTTAGTTGCATAATATCTAGCTATATTTGTGTGTTCTTAGTTGTACAATATCTAGCTATAGTTGTGTGGTCTTAGTTGTACAATATCTAGCTCTAGTTGTGTGGTCTTAGTTGTATAATATATAGCTCTAGTTGTGTGGTCTTAGTTGTACAATATCTAGCTATAGTTGTGTAGTCTTAGTTGTACAATATCTAGCTCTAGTTGTGTGGTCTTAGTTGTACAATATCTAACTATAGTTGTGTGGTCTTAGTTGTATATCTAGCTATTGTTGTGTGGTCTTAGTTGTACAATATCTAGCTATAGTTGTGTGGTCTTAGTTGTACAATATCTAGCTCTAGTTGTGTGGTCTCAGTTGTATATCTAGCTATTGTTGTGTGGTCTTAGTTGTACAATATCTAGCTATAGTTGTGTGGTCTTAGTTGTATAATATCTAGCTATAGTTGTGTGGTCTTAGTTGTACAATATCTAGCTATAGTTGTGTGGTCTTAGTTGTACAATATCTAACTATAGTTGTGTGGTCTTAGTTGGATAATATCTAGCTATAGTTGTGTGGTCTTAGTTGTACAATATCTAGCTCTAGTTGTGTGGTCTTAGTTGTATAATATCTAGCTCTAGTTGTGTGTTCTTGGTTGTACAATATCTAGCTATAGTTGTGTGTTCTTGGTTGTACAATATCTAGCTATAGTTGTGTGTTCTTGGTTGTACAATATCTAGCTATAGTTGTGTGGTCTTAGTTGAACAATATCTAACTCTAGTTGTGTGGTCTTAGTTGTATAATATCTAGCTATAGTTGTGTGGTCTTAGTTGTACAATATCTAGCTATAGTTGTGTGGTCTTAGTTGAACAATATCTAGCTCTAGTTGTGTGGTCTTAGTTGTATATCTAGCTATTGTTGTGTGGTCTTAGTTGTATATCTAGCTATTGTTGTGTGGTCTTAGTTGTACAATATCTAGCTCTAGTTGTGTGGTCTTAGTTGTATATCTAGCTCTAGTTGTGTGGTCTCAGTTGTATATCTAGCTATTGTTGTGTGGTCTTAGTTGTACAATATCTAGCTCTAGTTAGTTAGTTAGTTAGTTAGTCGACAGATCATCCTCATTGCACATCGAAACATTCAGTCCATAAGTGCTCGGATCCCCTCCTCAGCAAATCCCGCAGCGTGTAGCAGCTAACGACGCCAGTTCTGTGTTGGTTTATCAATCTTCTTTGGCTTCCTGCGTAGTGTTCTTGTTTAGCCACCCCTCTTTTAATTTGCTGCTCTCGCAGTCTGGCCATTGTTGTAGATTCAGAGTCATCACTTGGTTCTCGCAAAAGTCTTACTTCTCGTAGAGCATTCAGAATGTCAGCCTGGTCCATGGCGCGTCCGCCCTCCACAGTAGCCTCACCTGCGAGCTTGTCAGCCCGCTCATTTCCTTGTACTCCCGCATGCCCTGGCACGAAGATTAAACTAATCTTTGCCAGTCGAGACCGCTCCAAAGGCAGCAACCATTCTCTTCGGATCGACCCCTACTCTATCCTCTTGATCATGTTCATTGAGTCGCTAAGGAAACAAGCCCTAGTGAATGTCTGTGTCTCGAGCCATGTTATTGCTTTACTTACTGCCATGACTTCCATGGTCAGGCTACTTGTGGTTTCAGTGAAAGCACCAGAGTCCTCCTTCACAATTCTCCCTCCGGCCCGAGCTGTAAAGGCCCATGAGCTTCTCACATGTCGGACGACCGACCCATCTGTGTAGATGACCGCGTCACCGTCTAGCGAATTCTCGAAAATCAACGCTTGTACTTCAGCCTCAACAGCAGCCGGATTTTCATGTCTGCATTTTCTATCTAGTTGGATGCAAACTGAAAAGGATGTGCAGAAGTCTGTTGGCACTTGCACCCACTCCTCGCCAGGTTCTAAGTCCTCAAGTGAACACACCTGTTGAAGAATGTCTTCGGCTTGACCCATCCACGACCGTCCTCTTTTTAACCTGCTGCCCTTCACCTTCCTAATTTCACTATGCAGTGGATGTTGTGTGTTTGCGTTAATTCTGAGGTAGGCGCGTGCCCTGCAACCTTGTATTCTCTCTTCAATGGTTGGAAAACCTAGAAGGTAGCGCATCGCCCTGCATGCTGTATCTCTTGTACATCCAAGAATAATGCGCATAGCTTCATTCTGTATCCTTTCCATCCTTTCTATCTGCTTATGGCTGAGAGTCAGGATTGCCATTGCATACTCCAAAACAGACATGACCAACCCCTCGTACAGAAGACATAGATGGCGCTGCTCACAGTTTGCTGCCGCCATCACCCGCATCGCTGCCAAACCCCGCTTGGCCTTTGTTATCACCTGGTCTATGTGCACATTATAAGCAAGGCTTCGATCAAACCGTGTCCCCAGGTAATTCATTGCCTGCGTTCTTTCCACCGTCTCTGAACATAGCATTACAGTTGGTGTTGGAGTGTTGACAATATGATAATTCAACGAGAACCAAGTCACTGTTGCCTTTGTTGGGTTGACCATTGCCCCAGCTTCATCACACCAAGTACTTATGCGATTGAGTTCGGTTTGTAGTTCCACAGCAACCTGCTCTCTATCCTTCCCCTGACGATACACTAAAACATCATCGGCATATGACAATGTCCTGCCAGGTCCAGTGATCTGCTCACTGGTGATTCTCACTGTGTAGGCGTTGAACAATACCGGAGATAATGGTGATCCCTGTGGTAGGCCAGGATATATTGTTGTTGGTTCCGAAGTCCAACTGCCACATCTAAAAACTACTTCCCGTTGGAAGAGGGCTGCAGCGATCCAACTAAGGAGGAATGGACTTACGTTTAGTTCGAGAAGCTGAAACATTAAAAAATCCAGTGGTACTCTGTTGTACGCGTCGTCAAGATCAATCGCTGCAGCAACGGTTTCAGTGCCTGAGTGGAAACCTTCATAGACATCCTGGGCAAAGACTGCTGCATTGGTCCAGGTTTCTCTCTTTGGACGGTACCCACCCAGGGTGGGTGGGAAAAACCTTGCCTGTCTAGTTGGCTTGATATTTTCCTGGCAATTACCTTCTCCAGCAGCTTGCCTATTGTATTCTGCATGGTTATAATTCGATATCCCTGAATTTTTTTGTGGTCTTTGTCAGGCTTCGGCAAGGGAATCAGATAGCTGTGTAACCATTCCTCCTTGATGCTAGCACTCCCTATACTGTTGTTGTACATGTCTGCTAGTTTCTCTAGCTCATTGTCGGTACACCTATTTATGTCGTCGTATCTTATGCCATCAGGACCTGGAGCACTGTTTTTTGATCGTCGAAGCACAGCCTTGATTTCTTCCACTGTCACTGTGTCTTCATCCGAAGTGTTCTGGGCCTTGCATCTGTCTGAGGTGACCTCCTTGGCCAGATTTCGGCCTCCCATGTCTGTCTGGTTGCTTTGCTCAAGGTAGCGTTCAAAGAGGGCTTTGCCCTTGTCCTCGTCAGTCCTCTGCCAGATGAGGTCAGCACCTTGGAAGTCAGAAATTCTCTTATTCTTGACTACACCACTCATGCTTTTATGTAGTCGCCAGAACAATTTCAGTGACTTGTCTGTGCTTACTCTTTGACACACCTCTGCCCATTTTTCGCTTTTAACAACCTTGACCAGTTTTTTGAAGTAGCTTACTTTTGTGTGCATCTCTCTTTCTAAGTGCAAGCAGGGACTAGGATAACCAGCTCTGTTCTTCTTGGCATTTTGCCATCTCCTTACAGCACTACGCTTATCCACCCAAGCCTTCTCCACCTCGAAACTCCACCATAGCTCTAGTTGTGTGGTCTTAGTTGTATATCTAGCTATTGTTGTGTGGTCTTAGTTGTATATCTAACTATTGTTGCGTGGTCTTAGTTGTACAATATCTAGCTCTAGTTGTGTGGTCTTAGTTGTATATCTAGCTCTAGTTGTGTGGTCTTAGTTGTATATCTAGCTATTGTTGTGTGGTCTTAGTTGTACAATATCTAGCTCTAGTTATGTGGTCTTAGTTGTATATCTAGCTCTAGTTGTGTGGTCTTAGTTGTATATCTAGCTATTGTTGTGTGGTCTTAGTTGTACAATATCTAGCTATAGTTGTGCGGTCTTAGTTGTACAATATCTAGCCATAGTTGTGGGGTCTTAGTTGTACAATATCTAGCTATTGTTGCGTGGTCTTAGTTGTACAATATCTAGCTCTAGTTGTGTGGTCTTAGTTGTATATCTAGCTCTAGTTGTGTGGTCTTAGTTGTATATCTAGCTATTGTTGTGTGGTCTTAGTTGTACAATATCTAGCTCTAGTTATGTGGTCTTAGTTGTATATCTAGCTCTAGTTGTGTGGTCTTAGTTGTATATCTAGCTATTGTTGTGTGGTCTTAGTTGTACAATATCTAGCTATAGTTGTGCGGTCTTAGTTGTACAATATCTAGCCATAGTTGTGGGGTCTTAGTTGTACAATATCTAGCTATAGTTGTGTGGTCTTAGTTGTACAATATCTAGCTCTATTTGTGTGGTCTTAGTTGTACAATATCTAGCTATAGTTGTGTGGTCTTAGTTGTACAATATCTAGCTATAGTTGTGTGGTCTTAGTTGTACAATCTCTAGCTCTATTGTGTGGTCTTAGTTGTACAATATCTAGCTATAGTTGTGTGGTCTTAGTTGTACAATATCTAGCTCTAGTTGTGTGGTCTTAGTTGTACAATATCTAGCTATAGTTGTGTGGTCTTAGTTGTACAATATCTAGCTATAGTTGTGTGGTCTTAGTTGTACAATCTCTAGCTCTATTGTGTGGTCTTAGTTGTACAATATCTAGCTCTATTGTGTGGTCTTAGTTGTACAATATCTAGCTCTATTGTGTGGTCTTAGTTGTACAATATCTAGCTATAGTTGTGTGGTCTTAGTTGTACAATATCTAGCTCTATTGTGTGGTCTTAGTTGTACAATATCTAGCTATAGTTGTGTGGTCTTAGTTGTATAATATCTAGCTCTAGTTGTGTGGTCTTAGTTGTACAATATCTAGCTCTATTGTGTGGTCTTAGTTGTACAATATCTAGCTATAGTTGTGTGGTCTTAGTTGTACATGGGGCTCCAATTGTGCATCTTAGTTGCACAACATCCAATGCTAGTTGTGTGTCTCAGTTGTACAACATCCATCTTTAAATGTGTGCCATAGTTGTACAACATCAAGCTTTAACTGCATGTCTTAGTTGAACAACAATCGGCTGTAACTCAATAAGTGCAAAATTCTAGTTTAGTTGATAAGAGAATTGCCAGAACCATTCTGTGACAGACCCACTGGTGTCTGTCATATGTCCCCATGACATCTGGGTAGTTGAACAAATGCCTAACCTTCTCACACAAAGTAAAAAATAATATTATTAATGAGCAGCCATCTATCACATAGCACAATAATTGCTGTACTGACATGTTATAAAGAACCTGTTCTGCTGATGGCAGTTAATTGGGGAATGTGAATTAACAAATTAGGACGCGTTTGGATGCAATAGATATGTGGTTCTTGAGACAAATCTTGTGAATACCTTGGACTGCCGGAGTAACAAACAATTGCCTGTAAGAGGCTTATGAAAGCAGGACTTTATATACTGCTATAAGAAAGAGACCAGCAAACAGTATTTTTTGGTCATATAATGAGAATAGAGGCATTGGAAGACATTGTGACACCAAAGAAATAATATTTTGAAGAATGCTTTTGATGACAGGAAATGCAGAAGAATAAATTTATTTTAAAAATATATTTACATGGCTATATAGCTACATAGACCATTCAATCATGTTTGGGTAGAACAACAGACATCACGAGACTGGGGAAACGCCATAATTATCCCAATTTGGAAAAACAAAGGCAGCAAAAGAAACTGCACACAATACAGAGCATTTCCTTTTTGAGTCATACCGGGAAAATATTTTGCAAACTTCTTGAGAAAAGATTACAAACTACTATAGAACCCCAGCTAAGCGAAACACAACTTGGATTAATGAAAAACAAAGGATGCACAGATGCCATTTCTTCTCTTAGACAACTTACAGAAAAATCAATTGAGTTCAATGAAACACTCTGCTTAGCCTTTGTCAACCAAGAAAAGGCATTTGATAGAGTAGATAGAAACAAGCTATGGGAAATCCTTAAACAATATGGAGTGAGTACACATCTAAGAAACCTATGTAGAAGCTTATACAACAACAGTGAATGCTTAGTGAGAGCAACTGGAGGACACTCAGAACCCTTTACCATAAGATCCGGAGTACAAGCTTGTGTCCTGTCCCCTCTCTTGTTCATAACATATATAGACAGCATATGTAAAGAAACCAGCCAACCAGAGACCCAAGAACACCGCATGACGAGAACACAGAAGAACCATCTGCAAATTACACCATTAGAGGACTCCTGTTTTCAGACGACCAAGCACTAATAGCAAAATCAGAAGCTGAATTACAAGACCATATGAATAGTCTAAACGAAATGTGTAGGGAACATAGCATGAAAATTAGCACAAGTAAAACACAGGTAATGACTAAACCTAAAGAAGAAAAAAATAACAGTGAATGCTAACCTAAACGAACATCCCTTGAAACAAGTAAAGAGTGTCAAGTACCTAGGAAGTATAATATCATCAAATGGCAAATCAGAAGACGAAATTGAAAATTGATGCAATAAGGCAAATCAGCTCATTGAACAAATGGCACCAATACTAAACAACAAACATGTATCAATAACTACTAAGAAAGCACTTTACAACACAATCTTCCTACCAACTCTATGCTACCAATGCCAAACCAGGACAACGATAGAAAAAGAGAAAAGAAAAATCACAACAACAGACATGAGATTCCTGAGAAGAATACACAATGTATCAAGAAGAGATCAGATCAGAAATGAAGAAATCAGGACTAGCGTGGGGGTTATAGCTGCACTAGATTTTATTAGAAGGCAGCAAGTCAAATGGTTTGGCCATGCAAGTAGGTTACCAACTAACAGTATACCACAACATGCAATGATGTAGAGACCAGATGGAAGCTGAGGAAGAGTCTGACTATGTAAATGATGGACGTAGGAGTCCATGGGAATATTGATACATGAAGCCCTTAAGCAGGCACTCTCCCACTGTTTATACTTCACCCCGACCAGCAAGGTACAAAAGGAACATAATGAGATGAGATCATATAGTTACGTAGAGTGAAAGTAAGCCTGATAATAGAGAAATATAGTGTATAATGTTATTTCCTACAATGGATGTTTATGTTTTTCTAGCATATAATTTTACTATTTCATATTGTGTATTTTATATAATCATGTATTTCAGGTGTGGACAAATCCAAGCGCCCGGTCGCCATGCGGCTTGAAATTGTTTAGCCTTCACCTGAATCTTCAATCATTCTCTAGCCCTTATTTACAAAATTAATATGCTGGCTCCTTGAGAAGAAAGTAAGTATGATTATAGGATTGTATGTATTTGTTTATGAACGTGTACCTGCCTGTCTCATAACATGGTAATATGCATTGCTTATGTTTATTGGTGAATGAATGATGAGTGATTGAAGGGGTCAAATGTAAAACGGGCCTAAGTGCCCAATTTGTGACGCTTTGAAAATAAAGTTTGTTCATTCGTTCAAAGAAACGACGCTGGCTCTTGAATTATGTTTCTTTTTCTACCTTTGATGTCTTTTCAGATAATTATTGATGCTCATATTGGCAATCCACTTCTTTCAGTATATTTATAGCTCTTCAAATAGTGACAACTTAATAGCATATTACTTTGCAATATTGATCCCTTATATTGGAATTTTTTGTTGTTGCAATATATTATTACTTAATCATTTCTTGCAGTTCTTGAGGCCTACCTATTGATAGTTATACATGTTTTCCACTGTTATGTGTTTTTGTTTTTAAGTGAGTCATATATTCAATTTGTGGACTACTTTGAAGTTCATTTTTTGTTCTTTCTTCATCATCATCTTTTTCTTTTTCGCTCCTGCAAAGAATTGTAAGTTTATTTATTTCCTAGCGTGTTTGATCTTTACAAACTGGCAAGTTAGTATTTTCCACTGTGCTCTTTCTAATGAATTGCAATTACAGTTAATTCCTTACAACGTTAATATCTCCACAAAGAAGTGACATACCATTTACCATACGATGATTACCCTTGATTACGTGTTTCAAAATGTATATAAAGAATTACGAATATCATATTTAATTTAAATAACATGTTTTAAATGTTATAAATTTAAATACAATGTTAAGCACACAGTCCTGTATTTGACTATTTCATGGTGTACAACAGTGTGCTTAACATTTATTGCATTTTGATTTTTGAATCATTTTAAATTTTGCTTTTTTTACAGCTTTCAAATTATTATATTAATATTATCTTCTGAAATACAAATTAACGTACTTTAGTAATATGTCCTTTAGTGACGAGTTATAGTGGTTTTCTTGGTACAGAGTACGGTAATAAGTAGTAGTGAATAGAACGGACGAACTCATCAGTCATGAACTCAACAACAAGTAACAAGTAACCAAGTTAAACAACTTTGAAAACCCGGACGCGGTCGGTCGTTCTGTTTGTTTGCAATTATTTAATTATTATTTATATTTATAGTAATCCTCGCCTATGGCGATATTTGGGTCAGTTTCTGGCCTCATAAAATCTTCAACCATAATTCAATTTCTTATCTGTACTTACCTGCTGACTGTGTTAGATGAGAAGAAATACGTGAAGAAAGTTCCAATTCCAGGTGAGCGATGAAAGAACAACTTCTGTCCCTACAGCAGACGGTTTCCCCGTTTTGAAGATTCTGATACTTCGTCGTAATATTATCATTTCGGTGTTATGATACATGTAAGCAATATATATTCAAGATTTCAGTTGTAAAATGTCCCTTGTTCATTATTTCCTAACATGTTAATAAAGAAATTAAGGTATTGACAAGAAATGTTCAACCTCAATTGAGTGTTATCTGTGCGGGCTGTTGGCTTTGTCTAGACTCCTGTCTATTCCACTTTTCACATGGGGTCAACCCAGACATGAGACAAGGCATCGGTTATGTGGTACTCCTTGCATAACCGGAGTGTCAAGGCAGACGTCCCAGGTATTATGTTGAATGGATGTCCTCTTAGTCGAGAGAGTAAATTGAAGTACTTGGGTATCACCTTTGACAGGTGTTGTTTATCTGTTAAGGATCATGTGGAGGCTTTGGTGGTGAAGGCTGGTAGGGGACTTAATGCATAGAGGGCTATGGCAGCAACCGGGGTAGATCAGAGGATGCTGTACAGGCTATTTCAGCAGTTAATAATTTCTGTCATTGAGTATGTTATGGGGCTGCTGACAGTATCAAAGAGCCAGCTTGAAAGGTTGGAGCGCATACAGAATGCTATCATGCGGTTAATCCTGGGGTGCACAAAGGACACACCAATTATATGCATGAGGCATATCCTGGCGCTACCAACAATGACAGATAGGCATAGGGTCCTTCAGGCTAAATGGTACCTGAGAGTTGCCGCAGACAGGGATCACCCGCTGCATGCAGCAATGGATATGGTTAAGGGTCATAGACTAAGACGAGGCAGGTCCTGGATGGCACAGGCGGAACTTTCTATACATCAGGTGTGTGATCTAGAGACCATCAATCGTGAAAGAGAGTGGGTTGAAGGTCCGGAAGACACCATGGACTGGCACAATGTAATAAAAACACTGGGTCGTGAGTGCAGAGAATGGGCAGCTGACCGCACTGAGTTTGAAGTGCAACAGCTGATCCAGAGCAACACACATCAAGGTGACATAGTCATCTACACCGATGGGTCAATGGTGAGAAACAGACGTAGTGGCTGGGGCTTTATTGCAAAGGCTAATGGGCGAGTCTTGAAAAAGGAGAGTCAGGCATATGAGACTACGACCTCCAGCATGAGAATGGAGGTGGAGGCAGTAACAGTGGCATTCCGGTGTCTAGAGGAGACTACTGCAACACACGTTGTATTCATTACGGATTCAAAGAGTATGCTTAGCAAGGTGGAGAAAGGAATGTTTCGTGTGGAATGGCTCTCGTCGCTTCAGAGGTCACAGATCGTGAGAATTGTATGGATATTTTGCCCTGGCCATGCGGGTGTACGGGGGAATGAACAGGCTGATAGGCTAGCAGGGAATGCACCTCTTGGTAGAATTTTGCCTATGGACAAGGGGGAGGTGGTCGTGCGCTTGTGGGACCAGGTGGAGAAGGCGGAGGAACAGATTGAGAACCCATATTTGGAAAGAATGAGATTGCGGGGGATCGGCAGGGGTTTTGGAAGAATCTCAAAACTGAGAGGGAAGACCAAGAGAACTTTTAATTAGATAGCGGTGGGAACGATTAGTAGTATGACTCTTCGCTGGCCGTTGAACGAGGGGACGGAACACGTATGGGAATGTCCTGAGTGCAGTTATGTCGGTTCTTAACTCAACTCAACTCAACTCAACTCACGGCCGTGAGGAGCATTCATTTCGTGTGATATTCACTGGCACATGAACGGAGCATAATGGGGACGACCCGTTGTCGTGAAGTTGGAACCGCGACTAACTTACTAACTATCTGTGACATGTTGGGAAATACCTTAACAGAATCTGAACATATTCCAGAAAGATGGCAGGAATACTGCAGTGGAATGTATGATGATATGAATGACACTGAGGATATGAATGATATACATGAACCAATGACAACAGAGACAGAACGTGAACCCTCATTAGATTAAATTGCATGGGGAATAAAGAACCTGAAGAATGGTAAATCACCTGGATGTGATGAGATACCAGCTGAACTAATTAAAGTGGGAGGGGGTGGGGGGAAGCATACAAATCTATCATGCATTATGTAAAAAGGTATGGAAATATGGTATATGGCCAAAGAATGGAAGAGAACTATCTTCATTCCAATACCAATAAAGGGCAACCTGAAATTATGCACCAACTATAGAACTGTTGCCCTGATCAGTCATGCAAGTAAAATTACACTAAAAATCATAATGGGGAGACTTTCTAAGAAAATGGAAGAAGAGAGTAACGTGGTTCAAGCTGGATTTAGACAAGGAAGAGGAACCAGATATCACATACTCAACATGCCTTTAATAACAGGGAAGTGCAGAGAATTTAATGTAAACATATTCTCATGTTTTGTGGGCTATTCAGAGGCATTTGACTGTGTATAACATCAGAAACTTTGGGAAATCATGAGCAATATGGGTTTTCCATTACACGTAATACAACTCATAAAAATGCTCTATCTAGACCAACAAGCAGCAGTTAGAATAGATGGCGAAACATCAGATTGGTTTGACATCAAGCAAGGAGTTCATCAGGGTTGGGTGCTATCTCTCTATTTGTTTAACCCGTACTCCAACAATATAATGTGAAATGTCAGGGATGATATAAACAGGGAGCAATAAGATGTCTTAAATATCGGTGGTCATGACATACCAGAGATTCGATATGCTGATGATACTGTATTGCTATCCACAACACGGAATAGTATAAAAAACCTAATATTCTCAACCTAATTGAGCAGTGAAAATCACAACTTATATCTTAACATAGCAACAACAACAACAACAACAACAACAACAACAACAACAACAAATGTATACAGATAGAACTACCATGGAGAAAGAAATATATGTTAATGAGGAAAAATTGGAGGTAATGGACTTTTTCGAATATCTTGGGTCATTGACTACCAACATTGGTGACAAAATGAAAGAAATTAAAATCGAATATCTTTTGCTCTTCAAACACTAAAATAATTGAATAAATTGTGGAGTGTGACAGGCAGAACTACAAACATTAGATTTTTAAGAGCATGCATCTTTCCCATTGAAACATACGCCTATGAGACGTGGACACTTACTAAACAAGCTGAACAGCGGTTAAATGCCTTTGAATATAAATGTTACCGCGGAACAATGTGGAACTTGAAATTAACCAGTCAGGCGATGAAAGTTTGTAGCGGGAAACACCCTCAAATGTTATTATGAGTGACAATTACTGTTTATCTGACAGCCAGGAGACGCTAACTAATTGATTCTCACTAGCCGTAAATACTGGATGCAAATTCGACTATGGGTTTAATTGATAAACTCAAGATTTCAGTGCCTTGTGTGAATTATTGTTTGATAAATTGTAATGAATTTCTGGAAACAGTTAGGGTAAGTGACACGTATAGTAACACCAACAGTGTTTGTTATAATTATCTTAGAAGGTTTTGAACCATTCATTACTTCTCTGTATTTTGTACGATTTTGTCTGATTTTTGACTTCTTCTTAACAAGTGCATTTGCTATGAAGATATATAAGTATTACATCGTGTTTACTGACAGTTCTAATTTATATCTGGTGTCTTATTCGTTACTTTATTATCTCCTTTGTGTATTATACGTACTTAATGAGATAATATTCTACTAAGATGTATTATTCGTTACTTTATTTTCTCCTTTGTGGATTACATGCGCTTAAGGAAATAATATTTCACTAATTATATGCAACCATCTACACTGTAAATGGGTATAACCAGAACTTTGTATGAATACCATCATTATCTGGATTCCGCACAGTGATCTAGACATTGTACAGGCGCATATTGGGCATATTTGAGACACTTATTGCATGACATTGGGGGAAGATACATCAATAACATTAGATATGCAGATGATACAGTCTTGATTGCAGACAATGAACAGGACCTGCGACATTTAGTAGATGCGGTTGTTGCACACAGTGAGCAACTAGGGTTAGAATTGAATAGTTAGAAGACAGATTATGGACGTCACTGGCAAGAAGGAAACACCGAGTAAATGGGCATATTCTTAAGCAAGTTAATAGGTACAGTTATCTTGGAACAGTCATAACATCTGATGGGAGATGCCTTGAAAAGATTAGAACAAGAATTGTCATTGCGAAGGTAGCCTTTTGCAAGATGAAAAACATACTGACCGACAAAAAGATAACAATTGAAACGGAAAAAAGAGCTAAATATAACCTGTACTTTTGTATGGATGTGAAGAGTGGACAATGAGCAGTCAAGCTGAAAAATATCTGAAAGCTGTAGAAATGTGGTTTCTGGAAAAAATACAAAGAATTCTATTGACAGACAGAAAAACCAATGAACAAGTCCTTCAAGAAACAAATGAAGATCGTAAACTGATTAGAGTCATTAGACGTAGACAGTGAAAATTGTTTGGGCATGTTATGAGAAGAAATAAATTGGAGAACTTGGTGACAACTGGCAAGATCGAAGGGAAGAGACCAAGGGGAGACCAAGAAGCAAATACCTGGATGGTTTGGCCACGTTGCATGGTCGAGACAGAAACACGGAGCTGATCCACGACTTTGATCAAGTGAGATGGCAAAACTTGACAGCCCACTCTTATTGGCATGGGACACGATAGTTAGATTGCACGACAATGATGGTGCATGACTAGTTGGACATGTGAAGTTAACTACATCTAGATATGTGAATATTCATCACATCATCTCATTGGACCAGAACAGATGATGTAAAATCTGACCTTAGGGATAGAAAAAAGGTTAAAGGGCAGATGATGTATGGACTTATTGTGCGACTACGGCACCCTTAACTGACCGCAAGCAGCCTAAAAAGGATCTGACCAAACTCGTCATGTAATATAATACTGTGCCCAATTTTATGATAATGTTGGGTACATATTTGTTGTTCTTTTGTTTCAACAGTGGTGGTTTTTTCCTACACTGTTTGCCTACGTATTTGCCTACATTGAAGTTCACCAGTGAATACTGAAAGGATCTTACCTTTCTACAGCAGCAAAGAGTGAAGACCTTATATCAGCCACTGACTACTCAGAGCCCAACGCTTCCAACACCAAGAACTGCACACTTAACAGTTTTGTAAAAACAAACTAACACCAACTTACTCATCCTTTCTCTCGTGGCCTAATATGCCATTTAAGCACTGCCAGAAGTGGCAGTGCTTAAGTGGCATATTAGGCCACGAGAGAAATGTTATTTTCTGTGGTGACTTCAACGCTAAAGGCAGATCATGGGGAAACATTTCCTCCAATACACAGGGGGAGGAGCTCGAGACTGCACTTGAAACCATTGACCTGGTTTGCATCAACAGTGGCTGTGTTACCAGGACAGCAAGCCGTCCTGGCGATGAGGACAGTGCTATTGATCTGGCGCTAGTTTCACCTTCACTCACTACAGTGTGTAGATGGGGTGTCCTAGGACACCACGGCAGCGACCACCACCCTTGCATCATATTGGTGGAGAAAGGCAGAACCAGGTAGCACAAGCTGAAGGTAAAGACTTTCCAGTATGACAGTACAGGGCAAGATGTGGTGAGTAAAATAGGACGTGACAAGCGCAGAAAGTTTCAGGGCAGGAAAAAAATCTGGGAGCAGCCACCGTGGTGGAATTTCGAGGTAGAGAAAGCTTGGGTGGATAAGCGTAGTGCTGTAAGGAGATGGCAAAATGCCAAGAAGAACAGAGCTGGTCATCCTAGTCCCTACATGCACTTAGAAAGAGAGATGCACACAAAAGTAAGCTATTTCAAGAAAGTGGTCAAGGTGGTTAAAAGCGAAAAATGGGCAGAGGTGTGTCAAAGAGTAAGCACAGACGAGTCACTGAAATTGTTCTGGCGACTACATAAAAGCATGAGTGGTGTAGTCAAGAATAAGAGAATTTCTGACTTCCAAGGTGCTGACCTCATCTGGCAGAGGACTGACGAGGACAAGGGCAAAGCCCTCTTTGAACGCTACCTTGAGCAGAGCAACCAGACAGACATGGGAGGCCGAAATCTGGCCAAGGAGGTCACCTCAGACCGATGCAAGGCCCAGAACACTTCGGATGAAGACACAGTGACAGTGGAAGAAATCAAGGCTGTACTTCGACGATCAAAAAACACCGCTCCAGGTCCTGATGGCATAAGATACGACGACATCAATAAGTGTACCGACAATGAGCTAGAGAAACTAGCAGACATGTACAACAACAGTATAGGGAGTGCTAGCATCAAGGAGGAATGGTTACACAGCTATCTGATTCCCTTGCCGAAGCCTGACAAAGACCACAAAAAAATTCAGGGATATCGAATTATAACCATGCAGAATACAATAGGCAAGCTGCTGGAGAAGGTAATTGCCAGGAAAATATCAAGCCAACTAGAGAGGCAAGGTGTTTTCCCACCAACCCTGGGTGGGTACCGTCCAAAAAGAGAAACCTGGACCAATGCAGCAGTCTTTGCCCATGATGTCTATGAAGGTTTCCACTCAGGCATTGAAACCTTTACTGCAGCGATTGATCTTGAGGACGCATACAACAGAGTGCCATTGGATTTTTTAATGTTTCAGCTTCTTGAACTAAAAGTAAGTCCATTCCTCCTTAGTTGGATCGCTGCAGCCCTCTTCCAACGGAAAGTAGTTTTTAGATGTGGCAGTTGGACTTCGGAACCAACAACAATATATCCTGGCCTACCACAGGGATCACCTTTATCTCCGGTACTGTTCAACGCCTACACAGTGAGAATCACCAGTGAGCAGATCACTGGACCTGGCAGGACATTGTCATATGCCGATGATGTTTTAGTGTATCGTCAGGGTAAGGATAGAGAGCAGGTTGCTGTGGAACTACAAACCGAACTCAATCGCATAAGTACTTGGTGTGATGAAGCTGGGGCAATGGTCAACCCAACAAAGGCAACAGTGACTTGGTTATCGTTGAATAATCACATTGTCAACACTTCAACACCAACAGTAATGCTGTGTTCAGAGATGGTGGAAAGAACGCAGGCAATGAATTACCTAGGGATACGGTTTGATCGAAGCCTTGCTTATAATGTGCACATAGACCAGGTGATAACAAATGCCAAGCGGGGTTTGGCTGCGATGCGGGTGATAGCGGCAGCAAACTGTGAGCAGCTCCATCTATGTCTTCTGTACGAGGGGCTGGTCATGTCTGTTTTGGAGTAAGCAATGGCAATCCTGACTCTCAGCCATAAGCAGATAGAAATGATGGAAAGGATACAGAATGAAGCTATGCGCATTATTCTTGGATGTACAAGAGATACAGCATGCAGGGCGATGCGCTACCTTCTTGATTTTCCAACCATTGAAGAGAGAATACAAGTTTGCAGGGCACGCTCCTACCTCAGAGTTAACGCAAGCACACAACATCCACTGCATAGTGAAATTAGGAAGGTGAAGGGCAGCAGGTTAAAAAGAGGACGGTCGTGGATGGGTCAAGCCGAAGACATTCTTCAACAGGTGTGTTCACTTGAGAACTTAGAACCTGGCGAGGAGTGGGTGCAAGTACCAACAGACTTCTGCACATCCTTTTCAGTTTGCATCCAACTAGATAGGAAATGCAGACAAGAAAATCCGGCTGCTGTGGAGGCTGAAGTACAAGCGTTGATTTTCGAGAATTCGCTAGACGGTGACACGGTCATCTACACAGATGGGTCGGTCGTCCGACATGTGAGAAGCTCATGGGCCTTTACAGCTCGGGCCGGAGGGAGAATTGTGAAGGAGGACTCTGGTGCTTTCACTGAAACCACAAGTAGCCTGACCATGGAAGTCATGGCAGTAAGTAAAGCAATAACATGGCTCGAGACACAGACAGTCACTAGGGCTTGTTTCCTTAGCGACTCAATGAACATGATCAAGAGGATAGAGGAGGGGTCGATCCGAAGAGAATGGTTGCTGCCTCTGGAGCGGTCTCGCCTGGCAAAGATTAGTTTCATCTTCGTGCCAGGGCATGCGGGAGTACAAGGAAATGAGCGGGCTGACAAGCTCGCAGGTGAGGCTACTGTGGAGGGCGGACGCGCCATGGACCAGGCTGACATTCTGAATGCTCTACGAGAAGTAAGACTTTTGCGAGAACCAAGTGATGACTGTGAATCTGCAACAATGGCCAGACTGCGAGAGCAGCAAATTAATAGAGGTGTGGCCAAACAAGAACACTACGCAGGAAGCCAAAGAAAATTAATAAACCAACACAGAACTGGCGTCGTTAGCCGCTACACGCTGCGGGATTTGCTGAGGAGGGGATCCGAGCACTTATGGACTGAATGGTTCGATGTGCAATGAGGATGATCTGTCGACTAACTAACTAACTAACTACTCATCCTACCATGCCGGAGACTATATTTTGCTGCGGAGCATTTTAGATGACAGGCATATCGATTGTGTTGTTTCGTGACAAAACCATCTTTCCTATCATCATAATCATCCATTATAATCTGTTAAAACTGTCAAGAATGAGTGAATTAATTCATTTATTATCATATTGGCGTGTGTGTTACATATTAGTGTGACAGTGCTAAAACATTACCTGGGGGTTTCATAACTCAGTATCAAGGGGGATTGTGTGGCAGGAATAATACTAGTCTTCAGTTATTACAAGAGTGAGCATCCTCCTCTCTGACGGCAGTGCCTTTCCTGTGCTTTCTTGGCCTTCTAACTGAAAACCTTACTTGATCCCTTAGTGTAATCCTGCCATATTTGTTCGATCAAGTTCACTAAGGAGTCTCACGAGCCACTTCTGGTTTTCTTTTAGTAGTTGGCAATCACTATTTGGAAGTATATCTCTCTCCACTCAAACTACACGCCACAGAGATCCCAACCTCCCCGTCCAAACATAATTGCCTTGCTGATGGAGTCAAGTGTGTTTTATCGATCCGTAACCTGATTGATTAATTGATTGACTAGAATCTGCGACGCCGCATTTAACACATACCTATCTCCCTTAATCGATGTCTGATTGCAGTAATTGTAAATTACTTACGCACACACTGATTAAGCTAAGAACCGACATCACTGCACTCAGGACATTCCCATATGCGCTCCGTCCCGTTGTTCAACAGCCAGCAAAGAGCCACACTACTAATCGTTCCCACCGATATCTGATTGAAAGTTCTCCTGGTCTTCCTTCTCTCGGTTTTGAGATTCTACAAGAACCCCTGGCAATCCCCCGCAATCGCATCCTTTCCACATACGGGTTCGCAATCTGTTCCTCCACCTGTTCCCGCAGGCGCACGACCACCTCTCCCTTGTCCATAGATAATCGACCACCAAGAGGTGTATTCCCTGCCAGCCTATTAGTCTGTTCAATCCCCCGCACTTCTGCATGGCCAGGGCAAAAAATCCATACAAATCTTGCCATCAGTGACCTTTGAAGCGAGGTGAGTCGTTCCACACGAAACATTCCTGTCTCCACTTCACTAAGCATACTCTATGAGTCCGTGATGAAGACAGTGTGTGTTTCCGTGGTCTCCTCTAACCAACGGAATGCCAATGTGACTGCTTCCACCTCCATTCTCATGCTGGAGGTCATAGCCTCATATGCCATACTCTCCTTTTTTCAAGATTCGCCCATTAACCTTCGCACTGAAACCCCAACCATTCCGCCTGTTTCGCACCACCGACCCATCAGTATAGATCACTATGTCATCTTGCTGTATATTACTTTGGATCAGTTGTTTCACCTCAAACTCTGTGCGGCCCGCTGCCCATTTTTTGCACTCACGACCCAGTGTTACTATTACATTGCGCTAATCCGTCCTGTCTGCTGGTACTTCAACCCACTCTTTTTTTCACGATTGATGGTCACAGACCTAACGTATAGATATTTCCGACTGTGCCATCCAGGACCTGCCTCGTCTTAGTCTATGACTTCATGCAGGGGGGGGGGGGGTGGTGTGATCCCTATCTGCAGCAACTCTCAGGTATCAATTGGCATGAAGGACCTTATGCCTATCCGCCATCGTTGGTAGCGCCAGGATATGCCTCATGCATATATTTGGCGTGTCCGTTGTGCACCCCAAGAATCACACGCATGGCCGCATTTTGTAGGCACGCCAACCTTTCAAGCTGGCTCTTTGGTACTGTCAGCAGCCCCAAACCATACTCAATGACAGAAATTATTAACTACTGAAAGAGCATGTAAAGCACCCTCTTCTTTACCCCAGTTGTTGTCATTCGCCCTCAAAGTATTAAGTCCCCTAACCGGTTTCCATGGCTAAGACTAAGAGGACTTTCTCCGTATTACCGTATATCCACATGAGGAACACAGCTGCGCAAGATTCGGAAGCGGATCGCGTCGCGTTGATTACATACGGCGCATGTGAGCCGGTCGCTCAGAAAGCAATGGCAAACTACTGAGCGTAATCTTGCCAAGAACATAAACAGCAGCTGAAAAATGCTAGTATTGACTACAACGTCCTGTAAGGGATATGGCAACATAAAAAAAAAAAAAACAGCCTTCACCACCAAAACCTCCACATGATCTTTAAAAGACATAGACCTGTCGAAGGTGGTAGATACACTCAAGGACTTCAATTTACTCTCTCATTAAGAGGACATATATTCAATATAATACACCTGCCTTCACAATCCGGTTATCCAGGGAGTATCACACAACCGATGCATTGTCTGGGTTTATAATGGCCCCTGCAACCTGTAAATCTGCAGCCAAACTGTCCCTATCTCTGTCCTGTCTGTGCACCAGCACATCATCTGCAAATGTCAAGATTCTACCTACACCTGGTGTCTCAATAGCTGCGACTTTGCTGGTTCAGTCAATTCACAACCAACCAACCAGCCAGCCTGGTGTGGTCTTTCTTATTTTTGTTCTTGTCGTTATTGGATAAGAACATGCCCTTGAGTTCTCAAACTATTCGAATATAAACGAAATCATGCCTGTTACAGCGATCTCTATCGGATCTTCTTCCATGTCTCTTCATATCCCGTTTATTCATTTTCTTTAACAGATTCAGCGCCGAAGGATACTATATCGCCAAATGTTACCGCCCATTTGGACAGAAGGACGATATATCGCCACACTAGGGCCATAGTGTTATTTGTTTTATTTCGTGGTATCTCCAGCAATTTCAATGCTCAGTGAATGGAAATTTACATGACGCTGGTGCTTGCTTACTTGTGTTCGCTGGCTGTGAACTCCAGCGTGAAGTCCTGTATGTTGGATGAAGACATCCTGTTGTCCAACATCAGTGTGATGTCATACAGGACCTGAGGTTTGCGTGAGTATCCGTTGTCTCATGTCTGGCTTATTGGTGTGCAGACTGGTGGTTCCTCACCGTACAGGCAGACACTCTACGACTTCGGAAGAATCAGCGATCCTACTACGTTAGCCAGGACCCCGAAGGGACCTGTTGCCCAGGACGCGCAACTAGGACGTGTTAGTAGGTCTTGGTCAGTATAGAACCTGGCCCTGGTGCCTTAGAAACACCCCAGCGTCCTTGAAGCTGAAACGACTTACGCTATTGTTCATTTCATTGTGCAAAATGTTTGGTCCAAACCTACCTTTTTTGTTTGGCACTGAATCAGTTGGCACTGAATCAGTTAACTCTTTTTGTCTCAGGAAAAGCACCACGTGTGACCGGCTTCTTCATGTATACCACTCAACGTGTCGTTGGCTATTCTTCATGTATACATATCAACATATCATGTGTGATTGGCTATTCATCACGTATATCTAACAACATATCATGTATGATTGGATATTCTTTTTGTATACTCATCTAAGTGTCATGTGTGATTGCACGTCTTACGTTTAGTCAGAACTTACCAACGAAATCTGACAAGGTAATTTGCCTTTTCTAGATGAATTTACTTGGTCCCCGTGAAAGTATTTGCCTTTTCTAGGTGGATTTACTTGGTTCTGTGAAAGTATTTGCCTTTTCTAGATGAATTTACTTGGTCCCCGTGAAAGTATTTGCCTTTTCTAGATGGATTTACTTGGCCCTGTGAAAGTAATCACCATCATTCAGCAGCTTGCCCCTTGCAGAAATGTATCCCCCTATCAAACGCCAGATGTCTCACTGTCATGTGCAAATTATCAATCACATCTTGAGTCCATCTACGTTGTGGTCTTTCTCCTGTCTGTTTCCCCAGTAAGACTCCCTTCATAATGATCTTGTCCAGATATTCATGTCTTGTGAAATGCCCCAACTATTTCATTTCCTGTTTTATTTGTCTTAGCAACCAATCTTCTTTAACATTGAATACTTGTTGGGTAAATGTGTTTGCTTTTCTTTTTTGTTCAATGAATGTTTAATGCTCTTATGTAACAATGATACTCAAAGGTGCATATGTGCCTGTCAGCTGATTTATTTTGTCCAATAACTTAAATATTAAGTTTTACACTTGTATGTTGCCACATAAAATATGCATGTTTTTAGTATTCTCTTTTTTTTCTCTAGCCGTTGCAATCCATAAAGTTTTCAACTGCTTTAGTTGGTGTTATCTTGTTATCTCTTGGGGTATCCTCCTTGTACTCCGCACAAGCACCTAGGTGCTCAGATCCTCTCCTCAACATATGCATCAGTGTCCGGTGAATAATAGTGCCAGTTCTGTTTTGGTTGACCAGGCCCCTCTTTCTTCCCATTGACTCCCGTGCCAGGCCATGCCAAGACTTACTCTTACTCCCGGGGTCTCTTATTCAGGACAACAATATGGATTCACTAGTGTCAAAGCCCTCCGTTCTCTAAGGGCATTAATAACCTCGGCACAATCAATGGGCTGGCCATCTACAGTATCAGCCCAGGATGCTTCTGGTTAAAGTGAAGATACTGACCAGCATGAACCCTGCCTCCCATACACCAGCACTTCTGCATTCTCAGGTAAATTTAGAAAACTTCACAGACAATCTTATTCTTCTTAAGCTCTTTATCAGTATTGCAGTTGAGGCCCACAGCTAACTCCCACCAACCCTCCTTAGTCGTCTCCTACATCATGAATGGTAGGTTACAATGTCACTTTCCTTTGCTTCATATAAGGGCTCTGATAACACTCGGGCGACTCAGGTCAGTATGGCTGAATGAATGCTCTTAAACTTCCTGTGCGCTAATGCCAAATTAGCGGGTCCAACCCTACACTGGTTTATTGGACTAAATTGTTGACTTCTCTTCCTTGACTTAGGGACATAAATTACAAGTCGGAATGTGTTTGCCTGATGGCGAGGGACACTGGTAATAGGGAAAGCTAATCCACACGCAAAATTCAATCCAGTCCAATAGAAGGAGTAGCGTGTGTATGGACTACGCTGGAGTTTAAAACGAGCGGGAAAGAAACACACGGGCAACTGACTAGCTTGAGTAATAGATATTTGTCTGAAGAATTATACAAAATATGAAGGCAAGTAATGCTCAATCTGACAAATCAAGTTTATGAACACTAACACATTTTTGGTTTGTTGGAAACATTATGTAAAGGCAATACAACAATCAAATATGCTGAGCACAGAACAGTAAATATTATATATAATTTTAAAATGTAATTTATACAAATAAAGGCAATGCATACAATATGCACAGGAAAAAAATAAATGCAGGAAGAAAAACACAAGTAACTGACTAATTATGTACAAAGAAAATAAACAGTTGCACACCGATTCTTTAATACAACCTACAGACTTTCAGTTTACTAAAATGTTAACCAATCAACATAAAATGTTCATCAGTTTACTAAAATATTAACCAATCAATATAGAATGTTTATAAGTTTTCTAAAATATTAACCAATCAACATAGGATATTTATAAGTTTACTAAAATATTAACCAATCAACACAAAATGTTCAGTTTATTAAAATATTAACCAATTAACATAGAATGTTCATCAGTTTACTAAAATATTAATCAATAAACATTAAGTGCTTGTTCAGATGTAAAATGTTCATCACCAACAAAGGATGTTTGTTCAGTTGTATATAGTTCAATCACCAACATAGGATGTTTGTTCAGTTTGTATAAAGTGCAAGCAAATCAAAACTGGATGTTCACTTAAATTTATATAACAAATCAACAACAGATGGTGTTAAGTTTTCAAAAAACAGTAACAAATCAACAAAGGAAGCTCATAAGCTTTTTTTTTTACAAGAGTAACAAATCAACTTGGAATATTCATCACTTTTATAAAATATTAACCAATCAAAAGTATGTTGATAAGTTTTTTAAAAGTAACCAATCAACATAGAATGTTAATCAGCTGTCAAAAAAGTAACTAATCAACATAAGCTGTCTATAAGCTTCCAAAAGAGTAACCAATCAACATAGAATATTCATCAGCTGTCTAAAAAGTAACCAATCAGCATAAGTTGTCTGTAAGCTTCCAAAAGAGTAACAAATCAACATAGAATGTTCATCAGCTTTCAAAAAGTAACCAATCAGCTTAGGCTGTCTGTGAGCTTTCAAAAGAGTAATCATAATTAATTAAAATAATCTATTACTTTTCTAATCCAGTAATCGATCAAAATTGGATGTTTAATCCAGTATAGAAAGAATCGCTGATCAGTATATGACGACTTACTTGGTGTAGAATCAATCCAGCTCAAACATTTACACCCAAAATAATATAACGGCAAATTCTTAGTTAAAATATCACATTCACCTTATTGAAATGTTGATGCAAAAACTAACTATATACAAGGAATAAACATACAGAAACATGTATATCCTTAGTCCAAAAGAAAAAGAAAAAATGCACTGGCCATAATAAAAAGTTAAATCAACATGCAAATCTCACCACAGATCTTAAAGTATTTCAGAAGTCAGAAATATTCACAATATGAGCCATTTGGACCAACGTCAATAGACACCAGTGTACAATAAGAAATAGTTATAATATAAAATAACTGAAACAGTCTTGTATGTTACTTTATACAATAATCTGTGGAGGTCAGCATGTCTGAACGGATAAAATTGCTCATTATAAAACTTCTGGCATTGTGACGCCGAGGTAGCGGGTTCAACCCTTACATTGATCAGTTGGACTAAAACGTTGACCTGGGGAAGTAAATTACAAGTACGTTAGATGTCCGAGTTGGTTTGCCTGATGGGGAGGGACACTCGTAATAGGGAAAGCTAATCCACAAGCAAAGATCAGTCCAATGCACTAGAAGCAGTAGTATGTGTGGACTACGCTTGAGTTCAAAGCAAACAAACGCAAAAAAAACAAAAACACACACAATTAACTGTATAACAAGTACCTACATATGTTGAAGGCATGGCTGTATTGTGACAAATAAAGTGGCTGGTACTTATTTCATGTATACTTATTTCATTTATATGGTGGAGTACGGTTGGCTTGCCAGGAAAATGTGAAACTGTTATTTCACTATCTCCTTAGACACAGATGCTGGTTATTTGTGCATTTTACTACATGCAATTTCACTATGAGCAGACGAAAATCTGACCAATCACCTGCTATCACAACCTGACATGCAATGTGTTGACAAATTAAATATTTGTTAACGAGGCAATAGTTACATGAATTCACAACCAAATGAAAAATAATAATTGTGTAAAATCTTGGATGGGATCGTGTTTAATGTTTTTGTTTGCGCTCTGAATGTTTATAGAATAACTATGTAGCACGTGGGGAGTTAAGGACGTTGTTCGTAACACTGTATACTCTCGTATGAAACACAGCTGTGCAAGATTAGGCAGCGGATCACGTTGCGTTGGTTACTTACGGGGGTATGTTCAGAAAGCAATGGCAAACTATTGAATGTAAAACTAGCCAAGACATCAACAGCAGCTGAAAAAGGCTGGTGTTGACTGCAATGTCCTATAAAGGATAAGCAGAAAAAAAAATATAGCATGTACACATCTCCTGTACGGTTAATGAGAGTAAGGGGAAGCCACCACATTAATTGCTCAAGAATAAGTAGTGGAACACCATGATCCCCCATTCCAGTCAGCAAAGGCAGCAAAAAAAATCCAGTCAGCAAAAAATGAAGAACATGTTTTTGGCCTCTTTGCTTTGCATGGAGCCTGCCATTCAAATCTCCCACACTCGTTCAGTGAAGTTCCTCCTTTAGCAACATATGTCCCTAATCTCAGCTCACTTCAATAGACGTTATTCTCCTTCACTATTATTGAGGATTGTTTAATCATGAAGTCTGGACTGTTCTCTGGATGTATGTTGCTGTGATTGAGAGTTGAGCAATTTAAACACATAAAGGTCTCTGGATGTATGTTGCTGTGATTGAGAGTTGAGCAATTTAATTAAACACATAAAGTTCTCTGGATGTATGTTGCTGTTATTGAGAGTTGAGCAATTTAAACACATAAAGTTCTCTGGATGTATGTTGCTGTGATTGAGAGTTGAGCAATTTAAACACATAAAGTTCTCTGGATGTATGTTGCTGTGATTGAGAGTTGAGCAATTTAAACACATAAAGGTCTCTGGATGTATGTTGCTGTGATTGAGAGTTGAGCAATGTCCACACATAAAGGTCTCTGGATGTATGTTGCTGTGATTGAGAGTTGAGCAATGTCTACACATAAAGTTCTCTGGATGTATGTTGCTGTGATTGAGAGTTGAGCAATTTAAACACAAGAAGTTCTCTGGATGTATGTTGCTGTGATTGAGAGTTGAGCAATTTAAACACATAAAGTTCTCTGGATGTATGTTGCTTTGATTGAGAGTTGAGAAATTTAAACACAAGAAGTTCTCTAAATGTATGTTGCTGTGATTGAGAGTTGAGCAATTTAAACACATGAAGTTCTCTGGATGTATGTTGCTGTGATTGAGAGTTGAGCAATTTAAACACATAAAGTTCTCTGGATCTATGTTGCTGTGATTGAGAGTTGAGCAATTTAAACACATAAAGTTCTCTGGATGTATGTTGCTGTGATTGAGAGTTGAGCAATTTAAACACACAAAGGTCTCTGGATGTATGTTGCTGTGATTGAGAGTTGAGCAATGTCCACACATAAAGGTCTCTGGATGTATGTTGCTGTGATTGAGAGTTGAGCAATTTAAACACATAAAGTTCTCTGGATGTATGTTGCTGTGATTGAGAGTTGAGCAATGTCTACACATAAAGTTCTCTGGATGTATGTTGCTGTGATTGAGAGTTGAGCAATTTAAACACATAAAGTTCTCTGGATGTATGTTGCTGTGATTGAGAGTTTAGCAATGTCCACACATAAAGTTCTCTGGATGTATGCTGCTGTGATTGAGAGTTGATAAATTTAAATACATAAAGTTCTCTGGATGTATGTTGCTATGATTGAGAGTTGAGCAATTTAATTAAACACATAAAGTTCTCTGGATGTATGTTGCTGTGATTGAGAGTTGATAAATTTAAATACATAAAGTTCTCTGGATGTATGTTGCTGTGATTGAGAGATGAGCAATTTAATTAAACACATAAAGTTCTCTGGATGTATGTTGCTGTGATTGAGAGTTGATAAATTTAAATACATAAAGTTCTCTGGATGTATGTTGCTGTGATTGAGAGTTGAGCAATGTCCACACATGAAGTTCTCTGGATGTATGTTGCTGTGATTGAGAGTTGAGCAATTTAAACACAAGAAGTTCTCCGGATGTATGTTGCTGTGATTGAGAGTTGAGCAATGTCCACACATGAAGTTCTCTGGATGTATGTTGCTGTGATTGAGAGTTGAGCAATGTCCACACATGAAGTTCTCTGGATGTATGTTGCTGTGATTGAGAGTTGAGCAATTTAAACATATAAAGTTCTCTGGATGTATGTTGCTGTGATTGAGAGTTGAGCAATTTAATTAAACACTTAAAGTTCTCTGGATGTATGTTGCTGTGATTGAGAGTTGAGCAATTTAAACACATAAAGTTCTCTGGATGTATGTTGCTGTGATTGAGAGTTGAGCAATTTAAACACATAAAGTTCTCTGGATGTATGTTGCTATGATTGAGAGTTGAGCAATTTAAACACATAAAGTTCTCTGGATGTATGTTGCTGTGATTGAGAGTTGAGCAATGTCTACACATAAAGTTCTCTGGATGTATGTTGCTGTGATTGAGAGTTGAGCAATGTCTACACATAAAGTTCTCTGGATGTATGTTGCTGTGATTGAGAGTTGAGCAATTTAAACACATAAAGTTCTCTAAATGTATGTTGCTGTGATTGAGAGTTGAGCAATTTAAACACAAGAAGTTCTCTAAATGTATGTTGCTGTGATTGAGAGTTGAGCAATTTAAACACAAGAAGTTCTCTGGATGTATGTTGCTGTGATTGAGAGTTGAGCAATGTCTACACATAAAGTTCTCTGGATGTATGGTGCTGTGATTGAGAGTTGAGCAATTTAAACACAAGAAGTTCTCTAAATGTATGTTGTTGTGATTGAGAGTTGAGCAATTTAAACACAAGAAGTTCTCTAAATGTATGTTGCTGTGATTGAGAGTTGAGCAATTTAAACACAAGAAGTTCTCTGGATGTATGTTGCTGTGATTGAGAGTTGAGCAATGTCTACACATAAAGTTCTCTAAATGTATGTTGCTGTGATTGAGAGTTGAGCAATTTAAAAACAAGAAGTTCTCTAAATGTATGTTGCTGTGATTGAGAGTTGAGCAATTTAAACACAAGAAGTTCTCTGGATGTATGTTGCTGTGATTGAGAGTTGAGCAATGTCTACACATAAAGTTCTCTAAATGTATGTTGCTGTGATTGAGAGTTGAGCAATTTAAACACAAGAAGTTCTCTAAATGTATGTTGTTGTGATTGAGAGTTGAGCAATGTCTACACATAAAGTTCTCTAAATGTATGTTGCTGTGATTGAGAGTTGAGCAATGTCTACACATAAAGTTCTCTAAATGTATGTTGCTGTGATTGAGAGTTGAGCAATTTAAACACAAGAAGTTCTCTAAATGTATGTTGCTGTGATTGAGAGTTGAGCAATTTAAACACATAAAGTTCTCTGGATGTATGTTGCTGTGATTGAGAGTTGAGCAATTTAAACACAAGAAGTTCTCTAAATGTATGTTGCTGTGATTGAGAGTTGAGCAATTTAAACACATAAAGGTCTCTGGATGTATGTTGCTGTGATTGAGAGTTGAGCAATGTCTACACATAAAGTTCTCTGGATGTATGTTGTTGTGATTGAGAGTTGAGCAATTTAAACACAAGAAGTTCTCTAAATGTATGTTGTTGTGATTGAGAGTTGAGCAATTTAAACACATGATGTTCTGTGGATGATTGTTGCTGTTATTTAAAGCTGAACAATGTTTACAACGTGATGTTCTGTCTATGATTGTTGCTGTGGCTGAGAGTTGAGCAATGTCCCTTTATGCAGTCCAGCCAAATCTCCAGATGTATGTCGCTGTGATTGAACAATGAGTCATGACCACTCAAGAAGTTCTCTGGCTGTATGGTGGTCTAGTGGCTAATGTGCTTGCCTGTCTTGACAATGATCAGGGTTCAATATCCAGCAGTGGCAGGTTAATTATTCCTATCCGTACAACTTTAGGATTGGCTCAGCCTCATACAAACTGGCACCAGAAAATTTTTAACATTTTCTGGGAATTGATTGGAAAGAAAGGTGATTACTAGAAATGACAAATGAAAATGGCAAGACCAACTTCATTATGTTGTGGCAGGTGAGCTTTCCTGACAGCCTGCGGGTCATGAGTTCTAATCCCCTGGAGATGGGATTCCTAAAATTGACCTGATTGGTGTCTCAGATTGAATCAGCCTAAAATAAGTACACGGAAATTACCTGGGATATAAAGGTGGTTGGCGTGATATTGACCACATCACTCAATGAAAGTAGACCTTATCTTTTATTATAGAATATGTGAAGGCGTCACACTTCACACCCCAACGACAGTTTCTGTTACGGGATTACCTTCACCTTTTCGTATATGTTAAACAACAGGGGTGAGAGCACACAGCCTTGTTCTACTGTTCTTTCAGATGAGTCTTCTAACCCATCAGCCGTTCTTAACACATTTTGACACTTGTGGCATATGTATAGAACATGGTCTAATAACCCTAGAATTGTACAAATACCAACCAGGATTTTCAGATCTAGGTGACATCTATAAAACATTTATGTTAATGTGACAGGGGTTCAGATCTTCAAATTATGCAAATCTAAATCAGGTATCTCTATTTTCAGCGTCGGCTGCCTGTCCTCGATGTTGTACTCATCCATGGAGAATTCCGGCTGATCCTGCAGGAGCATCTCCTGTCTGGAAGTAAAGGATAAACGTGATTTTAATCTGCACCAAAGACATTCATGAGTACTGACATAAATAGTACTGACTATATAAAATCCAGGGCAGCAACAGCGTAGATGTAACACAGCTATAGCCTTGCTTAAAAGGCTCTGATTCCCTAGCCGGTTCTTCTGATGTTTAGTAAGGTGGAGAAAGAAATGTTTTGTGTGGAATGGCTCACCTCACTTCAGATGTCACAGATTGTGAGAATTGTATGAATGTTTTACCTGGCCATGCAGGAGTGTGGGGGAACGAACAGGCAGGCTGGCAGGGAATGTACCTCTTCGTGGTAGATTACTTACGGACAAGGGAGAGGTGGTCATGCGCCTGTGGGACCAGGTGGAGGTCGGGAAACTGAGATTGATTGAGTTTGAGAACTCATATGTGGAAAGAATGAGATTGCGGGAGATCAGTAAGGGTTCTGGAAGAATCTCAAAATGGTGAGAAATATATATAAATAGATAGCGGTGGGAATGATTAGTAGTGTGACTCTTCACTGGCTGTTAAACGATGGGAAGGAGCATGTATGGAAATGTCCTGAGTGCAGTGATGTTGGCTCTTAGCTCAACTCAACTCAACTCTCCTGATTCGTGCATTCTCACGTCCAAGATATCTGCAATATCCTGTGTCCATCGTCAGTTTGGTGGACCTCTGCCTCTTCTTCGGAGCACCACACCTTCCATTGCTGTTCTTTCTAAGCCACGTCTCATATAGGCACACACCTCTGACTGTATTCTCTGCCTGTGCCATCCATGATTTACCTCTTATCAGCCTGTAGCCCTTATCTGTATGCAGGTCTTTATGCAGCAGGTGTTCCTTGTCTGCAGCCACTTATAAATATGATTTAGCCAACGGCACATGGAGTATGTCCACAATTGTTGGTAAAGCTAGGATACATCACATACACACTACTGGCATGTCCCTTGTGTACCTTATGATCACCTGCATAGCTTCATTCTGTATGTGCTCTAGTTTCACCAGCTGACTCTTTGATATTGTGAGCAGTCCTAATACATTCTCAATTACTGATAGAATCAGATGTTGATACAGTGTGAACAACAAGGCAGAAATAGCATGGATAAGATCAATGTTAGAGCAGAAATAGCACGGATAAGACATATATTAGGACAGCTGTAATATAGATAAGACATACCAAGATGGAAATAAAATGGATATGACATATATTAGGACAATTATAGCATGGAGAAGATACAAGTTGGAAATAGCGTGGACATGACATATATCAGGACAGTAAAAGCAAGGATAACACATATGTTAGGGCATAAATAGTACTGACTATATAAAATCCAGGGCATCAACAGCATAGATGTAACACAGATGAGGCAGCAACAGTATATATTAAACACAGATCAGGACAGCAACAGAATAGATGTAACACAGATCAGGGAAGCAACAGCATAGATGTAACACAGATCAGGGAAGCAACAGCATAGATGTAACACAGATCAGGGCAGCAACAGCATAGATTTAACACAGATGAGGCAGCAACAGCACAGATGTAACACAGATCAGGACAGCAACAGCATAGATGTAACACAGATCAGGGAAGCAACAGCATTGATGTAACACAGATCAGGGAAGCAACAGCATAGATGTAACACAGATCAGGGAAGCAACAGCATAGATGTAACACAGATCAGGGCAGCAACAGTATAGATGTAACACAGATCAGGACAGCAACAGCATAGATGTAACATAGATCAGGACAGCAACAGCATAGATGTAACACAGATCAGGGAAGCAACAGCATAGATGTAACACAGATCAGGGAAGCAACAGCATTGATGTAACACAGATCAGGGAAGCAACAGCATAGATGTAACACAGATCAGGGTAGCAACAGTATAGATGTAACACAGATCAGGGCAGCAACAGCACAGATGTAACATAGATCAGGGAAGCAACAGCATAGATGTAACACAGATCAGGGCAGCACCAGCATAAATGTAACATAGATCAGGGAAGGAACAGCATAGATGTAACACAGATCAAGGCAGCAACAGCACAGATGTAACACAGACCAGGACGGCAAAGAAATGTAACAAAAACTAACACAATTACCTTCCTTCTTTAGCATCACTCTGTCGCTTGTAAAAGAATATGATTAAGAGGCTGATGAAGATAACTGGTATGATGATGGCCATACAGAGAAGCACTACAAACATGGTCTCATCTTTCATGTGCAGATTATGCAAGAAACCAGAACTGCTCTCCTCTTCATCTTTTGGGAAGTCTGAATGATAAAATTATGATGTATTATGTCATTTGTAATCTACTACCTATAATATTTTGTAGTGTAGGACAGGAAGAAGGGTTGGCTTGAGCCTGAGGAATTAAGGCCACCTGGCTAGTACAGTTGCAGAGAACTGTGCAGGTTAGGGTTTTCGCTTCGATGAATGTCTCTTCCGGGGACACAAACCATTAATATTAGCATCGTCTTACAGGTAATTTACAGTTAGTTCCCCTGATATGTCTAATCGATGAGGCACGAGTCAAACAATGTTCTTCCCTGTTTATTACAACAACACGGATGCACCAGTTCAATATTGCATTAACATAAACATGTGAAACCTAGTTATCAGTCACTATATAAGCTTCACCTAAATGGAACTGCAAAAACTCTATAATCCAAAACATCATACTCTACATGGCAAGCCAGAAAGTCTCGATTCCTCACCAGTTCTCCCGCCTGATGCATCGTCATATCCAAGATGTCTGCAATATCCTGTGTCCATCTTTGTACCGATCGACCCCTGCTTCTTCTCCTAGGAACCGTCACTGTGCTTTCCAAGCCACTCTAATCCTTAATACTGGATAGTATTTCAGTTTCCGAGACATGACACTGTCTATAAGCCTGATATTAGTTTATGTTCAAATCCTATAGAATGCCAGTATCTTTCTCCTCCTTCTTCTTCTTCATCCATAATATAATAAGAACTTTTTTATAACATTTATGTTCAAAAGCCAAAATATTCTTCTTTAGCGACTGTGAAATGGTTCATGTCTCACAACGTATGCTGCTGCAAACAAGACACCTTGACCCACAATTCAGCAATTTACCATATGTGAGCTATCTTCAAACAGTTAATGTATACCTAGACTAGCACCTGCAGCAGAACTCAACAAGTCTGTGTTATACTAGATAAAGAAGGTAAGAAAATATGTCACCTCAAATCCTTAATGCGGACACATGCAAGTAAAGCAATCGCTAACAACTATCACCAAACAGCTGATATCTACCTAGACTAGCATCTGCAACAGAACTTAATAAGTCTGTATGTATTACCCGTTTGATTGGTGAAAACTTTGTTGAAGACATTCAGCTCTATTTCCGAGCCTAAAGTCATAACGAGCCTTTCTCTCACTGACACCAGCGACGTGTTAGAAGCAAAAGCATCAGTCACATTCTGTTCATGCATGACCTCATCCACAGCTCCCCCGACAGCATCTTCAACCTTTTGGTGAATCTGCCAATAACATCAGGAGAGGGATAGTGACACATATCAAATAACATGATTTTAACATCATGAAATCAGTATTAACATCTAGAGAGATTAACAACGCATTAAAACTGAGAATTGTCAAATTGTATGTTTGTTCAACACTACTGTATGGCATGGAAGTCTGGACAATGAACAGGCAATTAGAAGGTCGAATAGAGGCTCTGGAGATGTGGATATACAGAAGAATATTTCATATTTCATGGAAACAAAAACAATCAAATACAGAGGTTCTAGAAAAACTCAGAATGAAAAGAAGGTTGATGAAAGAAATAAAAAAGAGGCAAGTAAAATATTTCGGCAACGTTAAAAGATATAACACTCTTATAAAAACCATATGGGAGGCCAAGGTTGAAGGCAAGAGAGCAAGAGGTAGACAATGATACAAGTGGGAAGATAACATCAAGAGATGGACGAACAACAGTCTGACAGAATTTACAGACAGGGCAAGAGACAGTGTTCAAGATTTATTGCAGCCAACCTTCACTGTGAAGATGGCACCTGATTGAGTGATTAACTAGCAAAAACAGTGGTACAGTACATACTACAAATTCTCATAGTTATAGGTCAGGCAATTGCTTGACTGAGAAAATGGTTGGGCACTGAGAGATAAATGTTTAGATCTATGTAAATCTAAGGTTGCACCTTTCATGAAATGTCAGAGACTATGATTTAAAGCCTTGCTTATAATGAGCACATAGACCAGGTGATAACAAAGGCCAAGGGGGAATTGGCTGCGATGCGGGTGATGGCGGCAGCAAACTGTGAGCAGCGCCATCTATGTCTTCTATATGAAGGGCTGGTCATGTCTGTTTTTGAGTATGCGATTGCAATCCTGACTTTCAGCCGTAAGCAGATAGAAAGGATGGAAAGGATAAGAATGAAGCTATGCGCATTATTCTTTGATGTACAAGAGATACAGCATGCAGGGCGATGCGCTACCTTCTTGATTTTTGCAACCATTGAAGACAGAATATAAGTCTGCAGAGCTCGCACCTACCTCAGTTAACGCAAACACACAACATCCACTGTATAGTGAAATTATGAAGGTGAAGGGCAGCAGGCTAAAAAGAGGACGGTCGTGGATGGGTCAAGCCGAAGACATTCTTCAACAGGTGAGTTCACTTAAGGACTTAGAACCTGGCAAGGAGTGGGTACAAGTGCCAACAGATTTCTGCACATCCTTTTCAGTTTGCATCCAACTAGACAGAAAATGCAGACAAGAAAACCCGGTAGCTGTGGAGGCGGAAGTACAAGCGTTGATTTTCGAGAATTCGCTATACGGTAATGCTGCCATTTACACAGATGGGTCGGTTGTCCGACATGTGAGAAGCTCATGGGCCTTTACGGCTCAGGCCGGAGGGAGAATTGTGAAGAAGGACTCTGGTGCTTTTGCTGAGACCACAAGTAGCCTGACTATGGAAGTCATGGCAGTAAGTAAAGCAATAACATGTCTCGAGACACAGACATTCACTAGGGCATGTATCCTTAGCGACTCAATGAACATGCTCAAGAGGATAGAGAGGGAGGAGATCCGAAGAGAATGGTTGCGGTCTCTGGAGCGGTCTCGGCTCGCAAAGATTAGTTTCATCTTCGTGCCAGGGCATGCGGGAGTACAAAGGAATGAGCGGGCTGACAAGCTCGCAGGTAACGCTAATGTGGAGGGCAGACGCGCCATGGACCAGGCTGACATTCTGAATGCTCTACGAGAAGTAAGACTTTTGCGAGAACCAAGTGATGACTGTGAATCTACAACCATGGCCAGACTGCAAGAACAGCAAATTAAAAGAGGGGTGGCCAAACAAGAACACTACGCAGGAAGCCAAAGAATACTGATAAACCAACACAGAACTGGTGTCGTTAGCCGCTACACGCTGCAGGATTTGCTGAGGAGGGTATCCGAGCACTTATGGACTGAATGGTTCGATGTGCAATGAGGATGATCTGTCGACTAACTAACTAACTAACTAAAGTAGCTTCTTTAATCAAATGTTGAGGCTATGACTTACTAAGCTAGCCACTCTTTCATTTAAATATCTCAGACTAAGACCCATAGAGACTATGACCAATTAAAGTAGTGTCTTTCATCAAATATCTTACTTTATGACCTACTAAAGTAGCCACCCTTTCATTATGTGTCTAGCGATATGACCCGCTAAGACAGCCATTTTCATCAAATGTCTTGAAATATGATCCACTAAGGTAGCCTCTTGTACCACATGTCTAGGCCTATGATTCTCTAATGAATACATAATAAACAAACACAGAATTTCTCTGTGACAATAAATCATGCAGTCTGACTCAATGTTAGGATTGTAATTAAAACAAGCTGGGTTAGTGAGCAATTGGACACAGAGTATCAACCAATCAAGTACTACTGTACTATAATATAGCTTCAAATAATTCCCAGATTTTGTTTATTGTACCGAATAAGTAACAATACAATAATTTACATCACTTGTCCTTCACAATAGTTCCCCTTTTTAGCTACACACTTTTGTCAAGGTTCATACAGCTGCAAGAAGCTTTCTTGAAACCCATTCTTTGAAACCTCTACCAGCTGTGTAGTCACTTCGATGATAACTTCGGCATTCTGAAATTGCTACACCTCAAGTGCCAATTTGAGGCAAGAGAATGCCAGGTGGATGTATATCCAAGAAGTTCCAGGGCAGTAACATTGTATGTTGTGAGTAACTGCCTAATACAGTTTTTCTACAATCACTGTATCAATATTTTCTGTTCCCCCTGACTTTTTGCTACCATTGCTACACATCAGATGCAGTTCCTGATATATTGTCTATAAAACTCATTATATGCTCACAATTTAACAAAATCACAACATTGGACAGTACGCATACATATGCAAGCACACACATATACAAGAGTCTGAATAAACTTACAAATAATGAATACTAGGATCCACGAAAGGAAAAACACACGCAGATATGGCAAACATTCTGATCAAAGTCTGTATCAATGTGCAAGAGGTGAGTTGAGCCAAGAAATGACATTAAAGCACTCTGGGCAGTTGAAAACATCCTTTGTCCTCATCTTCAACAGCCAACGAAGAGTCCCAATACTAATGGTACATTGATATGTGTCCATCTGGCCTTTCCTCAGAGTCCTGAGTGTCGGCCAGATCCGCTGGTCACTCCCTGCAGCACCATTCTCTCCAGGCTGTGATGATTTATCTGTTCTTTTGCACTATACACACGATCCCAACACAGGGTGCCTTAACACGCACCTATGCACCACCGAGCGGTGCAGACCCAATGAACAAGAAAAACAAAACAACAAAAAACAGAGAAAAGACAAGCATACTTAGCTCAGGAACTCCTGTTTTTGTGTGCTGGATTACTTTTAAGATCCTGAGCTAAGTATTCTGGTAGTTTGTCTGTTTTTTGTTGGTTTTCTTGTTCGGTGACAAGAACTTCTGTTGAAATGTTTGCCTGTCTCTATCTGTGTATGCTTTTCCATTCATTCAGCTTTGTGCCATTTTTTTTTTGCGTTTATTCAGACTCCAGCAGTAGCTCAACAGCAGCCTCCCCCCCCCCCCCCAACCCTTCCTTTAAATATACTAATATATACTCACGGTCTTGCCCTCATTATGTCCAGGGGCCACACCTTTCAAAGGCCCTTCCAGCAGTTGCTCTAGCCGCAGTGTAAAATTTCTCAAACTTTCTTCAACCTTGCTACTGTAAAGCTTGTCTACATGCGTTCGCTGAAATGCTTGTGTGATCATTGAGTCCAGCCGTTCCTTAACAAGGCTCCACACACTTGGTTCCAGAGCAACATGCTCCTCGCCCCTGGTGATGTTGCTATAAGTCCTGGCATAATCACTCATCATGCATGGAATTTCAATTTAAGACAGCTGAAATGGATACAGATATGCTGTTATAAAGTTTAGTCATGTAATGAGAAGAGACGCAGCGGAAAAAAAATAGCAACTAGGAAGATGAGTAGTAGAAAAGACAAAGACAGGCTGAGAGAAATGATGCTGAATGGACTGGCACGGTGACATAGAGGAAATATCAGTTAAACTGATCCAAAACACCAGGCACAGAGATCACCAGTAAGCAGAGCCAAGTTTTTTGGTGATTCATACATTGTATTTATGAGCCATTTTTCTTCGGTGATAAGATCTTGCAGAATGTCAGCATCTTTCTTCTTCTTCTTCTTTGTCCACAATATTCTAAGAAGTGTTCTGTGGCATTTAAGTTCACAAGCCCCAATTTTCTTCTTCAGTGATTGCAAAGTGGTCCAAGCAAGGGTGAACAACTCTACATCAGTGGGATTCTTTAACATGGTCCAGGCAAGGGTGAACAACTCTACATCAGTGGGATTCTTTAACAATATGGTCCAGGCAAGGGTGAACAACTCTACATCAGTGGGATTCTTTAACAATATGGTCCAGGCAAGGGTGAACAACTCTACATCAGTGGGATTCTTTAACAATATGGTCCAGGCAAGGGTGAACAACTCTACATCAGTGGGATTCTTTAACATGGTCCAGGCAAGGGTGAACAACTCTACATCAGTGGGATTCTTTAACATGGTCCAGGCAAGGGTGAACAACTCTACATCAGTGGAATTCTTTAACATGGTCCAGGCAAGGGTGAACAACTCTACATCAGTGGAATTCTTTAACATGGTCCAGGCAAGGGTGAACAACTCTACATCAGTGGAATTCTTTAACAACATGGTCCAGGCAAGGGTGAACAACTCTACATCAGTGGGATTCTTTAACAACATGGTCCAGGCAAGGGTGAACAACTCTACATCAGTGGGATTCTTTAACAACATGGTCCAGGCAAGGGTGAACAACTCTACATCAGTGGGATTCTTTAACATGGTCCAGGCAAGGGTGAACAACTCTACATCAGTGGGGGGGGGGGGCTGAGTGGTCTCGAGGTAAGGTATCTGCCTCGAGTGTTGGAGGTCTCGGGTTCAGGCCCCGGTGAGGACAGGGATTTTATCATGTGGGCCTCTAGTAACAAAATTTCCCCTGATCTCTGGGTAGTGAGATCGGACGCCCGTGTGTATTGGTGCGCACGTAAAAAATCCATTGGCAGTTGGAAATTGAAAAAGAGTAGCCTAACGGCACTGCCCGGGCAAAATTTTGAGTTAAAAATCTACCCAAAGTATTTCAGGATCCTCATCGGTGCTACGGAGGTCGTGCATTGAGCTGAGATTCTCCGGACTCAGGCATGAGTTAAGAGTAGAACGGAGCACATATGGGTTACACCTGTGTGCCGTTATGTTGATCCGTTGACTAAACTAAACTAAGGTGCATACTCTGCAGAGTTACATATCAATGATGATATGAAGTGAATACATTAAATATAGTTGGGAGGAAATACTTAAAACACACTGCCACTTAAATTATTGTAATGTCAATGTGGAGATCGGTTATCTCCACTGTAATCACAAATTCAAAATGAAATCTATCTGTAAAAAAAAAACAACTGCCATTTACTGCCAATATAGTACCTTGCGTTGTATGGCAGGGGGGTCTTTGAGCCTGAGGAATTAAGGCCGCCTGGCTAGTGCAGTCGCCGCGAACTGTGCAGGTTAGGATTTTCTTTTTGCCCCCGACAGAAAAAAAATCCCACACCTTACCGAGGATTCGAACCCAGGTCTCCTGAAGGAGAATCCGACGTTCTAACCACTCGGCCAGCCGCTCCTCGAAATCTATCTGTAAATAGTAATATTATATTATTATTATATATTAACATCAAAGAAACAGTAAGAGTTGAGTAAGTAAGATTAAGATTAAGAAGTGTAAGACCAAGAGTAGCCATTTCATTTTCGTCCAGAACCTGATCCGAAACGGGAAATAATATTCCGGGACTGCGCAAAAGGATCCATTGGGTCCCCAAAAATGGTTATGAAACAACCCTTCATGCTTCCGACATCTTTCTTTCATTCAAATATCACGAGACAATAACAACTGCCATCTTAGTTTCTGCAGAATAGGTCAGTCTAATATTCTGTGCATAGCAATTAGTTGAAATTACCTTTACCTTTCAAATAATTTCAATTATTTGGCATACGGTAAGTAATTTATATTTTTCTGGCGCTGTTTATAGAAAGTCTATTTAAGAAGTCTAATATTAGATGGATTTCCTAATTCTACATAAATTTTTTATATATTTGGAAAGTTTCATCGCTGAACTTGCTCAAATTGTTGTAGAAAAAAATATTTATGTGAACATGTTGTTTCGATTTGTGAATGGAAATCCAAAATGGCGGCTCTGCACATATCAATCGGACTGACCAATCGGACTGACAAGTATACTTTTTAACACTCAAAACATGCAGTAAAGTTAAAGAGAATACAAAGTTAAAGATTATTAATAATTTATCTGTATACTTTTACTATTTTTTTTATCATTTAACATGACAGAACATATTTTTGAAGTCAGTTTTGTCGGTTTTCAAATCCGTCTATGACTCATCTGATACAATCTTGCACAGACCAGCACCACAATTTCTTTCAGAATTAATTATAAATGAGAAAATACTGCTAGATGAGTAGTTGTTTTAATCTGCAGCATTTGTCTTGTATTTTTGCATCTCTCATTATTGCTCATCAATGGTTGTGTTGGAGACATTTTTCTACATGGACCCATCATACTCAGAAAATGAATTTTCAAAGTGACATCATGCCTGATCAATTTTAAATACTAAATTTTTAAATGTTAGTGTTGCATTACTTTGATCATGTTTTTCAAATTGGATATTTACTAATGAGTACCATCACAGCTAATTAGAAAACAAAATCCAGCGGTACCTCAATGAAGCCTGAATGCCAGTTCTAAGCGGAGATATTGAGTGTCGTGAACTAGAACAAAGAAATACTCAAAAATCTGCTCACTGAGCTTCTTGCTACTATAATAACATTTTGTTATTAAACGAGCATCTTAGCAACCATATATCACTGCGATCAGGGTAGCGAGACCTAACTGTCAATGTCATCTATAATGAGTAAATAATGAATAATTAATTGGCGACAAATTTTAATTGCTAATTAGGTCGGGGCATATCCTATCGAAAAAGGAAAGTAAACACTGGGTCCATAGCATCACTCATCATAATAAAATATACATTTTGCAAGACTTGTAAGCTAACATTAATAATACACAGGGTAAATAATGAATTGGTAATTAATTAGCGGCCATTGTTAACTGCTAATTAGATCACGACGCTTCATATCTAAATATAGATGACATGAGCAGTTAGGCCTCGCTATGCCGATCACAATGATGTATGGTTGTTAAGATGTTCGTTTAAAAACAAAAAAAGTTATAGTAGTATGAAGATAAAATGTAATCATTTCAGCTGTCACTCTGATTGGGACAAAAAGGAGAGCCGCCAAGAGAACGGAATCCTGAAAAATATTTTTTTCAAGATTTCGACACTCAAATGTGAATATCTCCGCTTAGAGTTGACATACAGGTACAATTGAAGTACCGTTAAATCTGGTTTTTCAAGGCCTATCTTTCTATGATGGTCTCATGAGTAAATACCTAATTTGATAATAAACATGATACGAATCGGAATACTATTGAATACATAGTCATAGTCCCACAAGAGCAAATTTAATTATTTATTTATTTACAACACTGACTTTCGACAATTGCTAGGAATAAAATCTACCTTCGCCTAACAATTAACCATGGATATGATATAATTAAACGTGTGTTTTATTACGTAAACGCTCAGAGCGATATACTATGTAGTGCCGGTTAGAAAATCTTGTCAACTGTTTGCAGAACGTCGATGTTACCTCTGTTTCTGGAGTTGTAGTTACTAAACAAACACATCACGTCTGGCTTCCGGTTGCAGGGTACGTCACTTCTACTTCTACACATCCTCCATTTACCTCAGTCAAGTGTTGGGGGAGGGGAGGGGGGGGGGGGGTGACGTAAAGTCGTGAAGATCTTTATGGGCTTTTTCTAATGCTCTTTGCAAGTTGGTATTAATTTCTCAAAGGTTGTTACATGGTCTTCCCCTTGTTTGTTCTGTAACCATTATATTTCTTCAATCTGGCTCGCTGTTGCATATTGTGGCAAGGCGTTCTTATGAGGTGGCCAAATTACTTAGTATTGCCATTGCTCTTTAATGAAGTGCACAACTAAAAGCTTTTTTAAACATCCTCATTTCTAATTCTATCGTTATGGTTACTTCCTCAGCTCTTTTAAGGTATCTTATCTCTATTGTTATGATTTTACGCTCATTAGTTACAGTAAACGCCCATATTGTACATTGGTAGCATAATATCAGCCAAACCAAAATAGTTCTGATGAGATATAAGTATCTTTCTATGCGACAGAAGTGATGATAGTTAATCACAAAGTGTGTTGATATGGGGAGGTAACACCAAGTGATTAAGAGAAATAGTCTTTTTTATGGGTATGTCATGAAAATGGGAAAGCTGGAGTACGTTTTCACAACGGGGAAACTGGAGAGGAAGAAAGCCAGGGGGAGACCAAAATAGAAGAATCTGGACAGTTTGACATAATGGCCTGGAGGAACGTGTGTATCAGATATGATTGGTAGCACCAACGCCATACAGAATGATGTATATGAAGAATAATTTCTTCATTATGTATTTGTTCTGGAGCTTAAAGAATAATCAAACTCCAATACTATTATTATAATCCTATGTATATGCTCATCATTGTCCATAAAATAGGCCAATCATCATCCATAAAATAGGCCAATCATTATCCATAAAATAGGCTAATCAATATCCATAAAATAGGCTAGTCATTATTCACTAACCTCGACTGCACCATACCCAGCCGACACTGTTTAAAACCCATACGTCGTGGATTAAATCACAATAAACTGTTAGATTCACACTGTCTAATCTTCATAGCCTCTCCCAGCCCTGTTCTGTCCTCTTGTTTACTACTACAATACTATTGGTAAGACCTGTGTAATGTGATGTTCTCAGATTAACTCCACCGTTAAAGCAACTACGCAATGTTTCATTTAATGGACACATAACTAATTGGCACGGTTGGTTAGCATACCTAAGTCTAAGTGTGAAAGTTGTAGTCTTTCATTCGATTACCGTGTCCAAAACCTGCTCTGTGGCTCGGGGAAGTAGCAAAACTGCTTTTCAAAATGACCCGATATACCGAGCCTAGGGTTCGCAATCAGCTACAGTCGATTTGGAAAGCGACAGCTTTGCGTTGATTTGATGGTCTGAGCCGTCGGTCGTTCAGAAAGCAGTGGCAGACTAGTTAGATAGTAGACATCTATCCTTTACAGCACGTAGCAGTCAACCCTATCATTGTTTGGCTGATCGTTATTCCTGGAAAAGTTTACGTTCAGTAGTTTGCCAATGATTTCTGCTTTCTGAACGGCCGGCACCCATATCATTTCACACAAAAACCAACGCAAAGCGGTCTGCTGCAAAATTGCAACCACAGCTGTGTTTCGAACGCGATATTCGGGACTACGAACTGCGGCTGTAACCCCTTAGCCACTGAGTGGCAGACTACCGAATTAAAATTGCCTAGTAAATCACAAACAACCAATAAATGTTTGGGTTAGTTGCAACGTTCTGTACAGGACATGCAACTAACTTAAACCGTGTTAATTACATTATGTATAAATGAAAATCTGCCTCCAATAGCACCATCTCCCACACAACATATACTGTTTAATTCCCTGTGTGACCACTTGCTTCTTGTTATGACTGACTATGTTCTGTGGAATACTCGCATTAACGAAAATGGAAATACGCCACAGTGTCTGGGATACTGAGATAAGTTTAAAAATGTTGTCATTTTGGTTTATTTGGTTGTTTCGGGATGTGAGGATTAAAGATTGAGAACAACCCACTACTGGCAACGCTGATCATATTCTGGCACGAACCGTAAGCCTTGTCCACGTCAGATTGGAAGCACTAGATTTAAGTTTCGCTCTCGTTTGAGCTCGTCAGTAGTGCATATCTCTAACTGGGCCCGGGATCATACTCCGGATCATTTACGTGAGAGGCGGGTATGCAACTAACTAGTCTGCCACTGCATCATAAGTAGTAGGAGAGGCGCAAAACGGGTATGATTTGCCGGATTAATCCGGATTGACCTTGACCTCGGCTGATTTTCACTCCCCCTCGGTCATGAAGTTGGGTGGGGTACGGGGTGGTATCTAGGTCATATCTAAGGGCGATAATTCTAAGATTTTATGTTTCTAAGGGCAGATAACTATTGAGTGGGTGTATAAAAATTTTAATTAATTATTAAAAAATAAAATAAAATAAATAAAAAATAAAAATAAATAATGACGGGGTGCGGGGTGGTGGCGAGGGGGTTGGCGCGTGGGGTTCTAGGCGGTTCGGGTTTAAACACTATCAGGTATATAATAATTTTTATTAAATCATGAATAAACAATACAATGCATATTAAATAAGTAGCGGCATAGTGGAAAATTCTGGAAGGTAGGACCGGGGAGTTATACGTCGGCAAGTGTGGGAAAATCTCCGGCGGGTGTGACGGTGGTCGGTTCATAACAGACGTGGAGGGGGTGCATACGGAAAAGTCATTAAGTAACGGGTTGTAAAAACGTGGGTGAGTGGTGTGTTAAAATATTTTGAACTGTTAGCGCATTGGTGGTGTGCATTAGTACGAATAGAAGGAATAGGTGCGGTGGGGATAGTAGTGGGTATGGGTTAGTGAAATTAGTTGATAAGGGTGGTTATTAGTGCTATGTAGATGTTCATAGTAGCTTATTCACTAACATAACACGTGTTACAAATGAAACTTGAAAGCTAAAGATCGTTGATTGTAATGGATATAGTGTAGTATCATTCGGTGGTAAGGGGTGGGTACCAGGTATTAGTGGTCAAGTGAGGAAATTTTATGGGAAAGTGGTTGTAATGATATGGTGATGATTAAAGGGTGGTAAATTAGTGGTCAAGCAGTGGTCAAGTGAGGAAAATTTTACGGGAAAGTGGTTGTAATGATATGGTGATGGTTAAAGAGTGGTAAATTAGGGGTCAAGCAGTGGTCAAGCAGTGGTCAAGTAGTGGTCAAGTGGTGGTCAAGTGAGGAAATTTTAGGGGAAAAGTAGTTGTAATGATATGGTGATGCTTAAAGGGTGGTAAATTAGTGGTCAAGTAAGGAAAATTTTAGGGACATTTTAGGGAAAAGTGGTTGTAATGATATGGTGATGGTTAAAGAGTGGTAAATTAGGGGTCAAGCAGTGGTCAAGCAGTGGTCAAGTGAGGAAATTTTAGGGAAAAGTAGTTGTAATGATAGGGTGATGCTTAAAGGGTAGTAAATTAGTGGTCAAGTAGTGGTCAAGCAGTGGTCAAGTAGTGGTCAAGTGGTAGTCAAGTGAGGAAATTTTAGGGAAAAGTAGTTGTAATGATATGGTGATGATTAAAGGGTGATAAATTAGTGGTCAAGTAGTGATCAAGTAGTGGCCAAGTACCGGTCAAGTAGTGGTTAAGTGGTCGAGTGACCACTTAAATTGTAGGGGAAAGTACGTGTAGTGAACCTGTGTTTGTTAAAGTGATCGATGACGTGGTCAAGTAGTGGTCAAGTAGTGGTAAATGGTCAAGTGACTACTTAAATTGTCTGTGAAAGTAGGTATAGTGACATGGTGATGATCAAGAGGTGGTCAAGTGGTGTTCAAATAGTGGTCAAGTAGTAGTCAAGTAGTCGAATGACCACTTAAATTGTAGGGTATGGTACGCGTAGTGAAACGGTGATGGTAAAATAAGTAATGACATGGTCAAATAGTGGTCAAGTAGTGGTCAAGTAGTGGTCAAATCGTCGAGTGATCACTTAAAATGTAGGGGAAAGTACGTGTAGTGAACCTGTGTTTGTTAAAGTGATCGATGACGTGGTCAAGTAGTGGTAAATGGCCAAGTGACTACTTAATTGTCTGTGAAAGTAGGTATAGTGACATGGTGATGATCAAGAGGTGGTCAAGTGGTGTTCAAATAGTGGTCAAGTAGTGGTCAAGTAGTGGTCAAGTAGTCGAATGACCACTTAAATTGTAGGGTATGGTACGCGTAGTGAAACGGTGATGGTAAAATAAGTAATGACATGGTCAAATAGTGGTCAAGTAGTGGTCAAGTAGTGGTCAAATCGTCGAGTGATCACTTAAAATGTAGAGGAAAGTGCGTGTAGTGAAACAGTGTTGGTTAAGTGATCGATGAGGTGTTCATGTAATGGTCAAGTAGTGGTCAAATAGTGGTCGAATGGTCACTTAAATTGTAGGGTATGGTACGTGTAGTGACATGGTGATGGTTAAAGTGATCGATGACATGATCAAGACGTTATGCCGGCTGCTAAGTTCAGAAAGTAGTGTCCTTAGTATTGGTAATTTCCCTGACAGGAGCGCCTCGAGCACTGATTTTGTATTGATCAATAGCACCTAGTGGGACAGTCAACACACATGGACAATAGTTACAGCCGGTCAAAGATGGCGTCGCACCCTATCACACATGGGTAATTGCTACAACCAGACTACGTCTCATTCGCTTAAACTGGTCAAATATGGCGTCACAGCCGGTCACAGGGGTAATGGGACATCTGAGACACGTGGTTAAGAGGGAAACTATAGAAAAAGGGTGTCCTATCGGTTGTCGAGTCAGGGAACCTAACGTATGATGATCACTGTATATAGGAGTGAATACACTGCATCATCAACACTGCATCCGAAGGGTAAAATGGTTACCCCCTTCTCTCTCTCTCTTTTCTATAACCGTGTAGTCCTAGTTTTATCCGGTTACACCAAAGGACACCTGGGCATCAACACAACAAACTGCCCCTATTCAACCTTAGGCAATGCACGTAACATGACATGTCACATGTCCGCCGTCATAACCAGCGACGTTATCACGTATCAAATTAGACATCTACACTTTCATGTCCTTTCTATGTGGTCATAGTGTCTTTACATCTTTCTCCAGAAAGCCATTTCCAAGACCAATATATGTTTTTTCGGTGTACCTGCCCAGTGCCACACTTCACAACCAGACAAAAGTACACCTTCTATGTACCACTTCAACCGTCAAATAAGAAAATATGTTAGACAAAATATTAAAATTATTGGTCAAATACAGAAATATCTCGTCCAAACTTATAAAAAGTACGAACATTTGTTAACCTATTGGGGAAAATATCAATCAAGTAGGAAAGTTTGTTAGTCAAATAGAAAAAAATATTGACCACGTAACGATATATCTTGTCCACACTTATGAAAAGTAGGGAAATTTGTTAGTCAAATGAGAAAAAAAAAAAGATTGACCAAGTAACGAAATACCCCCTACCAAACTTATGAAAAGTACGAAACTTTGTTAAGCAAGTATGAAAATGTATGGACCAAACTTATAAATATTTCAACTAAACTTATAAAAAAGTAGGAACATTTGTCAGCCAAATGGGGAAAAGGTCGGCAAAATACAGAAATATCGCAATCAAACTTATAAAAAGAAGGAAAATATTGACCAAGTAACGAAATACCTCGTCGAAACTTATAAAAATATAGGAAACTTTGTTAACCAAATGTGAAAAAACAAAACAAATATTGATCAAGCAAAGAAATAACTCCTCCAAATCTATGAAAAGTACGAAACCTTGGTACCCAAATCCGACAAATATAGGTCAAATACTGAAATATTTCATCCAAACTTATGAAAGGTAGAAAATTGTCTTAACCAACTGGGGTAAATATTGCTCAAATTAAGAAACATGTCGACCGAAGTAGGAAATTACGTGAACCAAAGTAATAAAATTGTTGGCCAAATACGAAAAAGTATCGGTCAAACTTATAGATGTCTCGTTTAAACTTATAACATGTATGAACATTTGTTAGGTAAAGGTGAAAGATATTGGCCAAGTAATGAAATAGCGCATCCGAACTTATAAACTGTACGAGTTAACCAAAGGCAAAAAAGGCCAAAATACGAAATGTCTCGACCAAGCTTATAAAAATCTAGGAAAAAATATTACAACTAAAATATTGATCAAAAATTATAACTTCAAACATAAAAATAACCAAATGTGAAAAACATCATCCAAAGACAGAAATATTTCAACTAAACTTATAAATAAGTCACCAAAAGGGAAAAGGGCAAGTACAGAAATAGCTATGGAAAAAGTAAGTCCACAAAACTAAAAAAAAAATTTAACTTCTGCAGTCAAATGTGTCTTGAAGTTTTATCTGAAAAGACATTTCACAATACATAATCAGCACCATTTTCCTTGTTTTACGTTACCGAAGGCCTTCACCGTATCTGGTACAGAAACCCGTATACATCACTCATCTCTCCACACTCTTGGTTTCTTTCTAATACAAAGTGGTCACATCACCAAGAACTTCAAACCTCCATTGTACACGTGCTCCATTGAAACACCCATGACAGTTAACAATATGTATGGCCATGTAATCTGTGAGTCCATCGGGATAGTTCATCCGAGTATTCATCACCAAAGATCCATTTCCCATGGCTGACAGCTTCAACTTGGTATATCACATCTTATTCTAACATATACTTTACATGAAATTTCCCAAATGTGGGGATCTATTAAAGAATACGTAATGAGATACACAAAGACACCAAGAACATATCAGACAAAACAACTCACAAACCAGACTTAGAACTAAAACTTAAACCATATCAGATGAACCACCCAACAAGTACTACTAGAACTCAAAACATAACGATATTAAGGAAACGCATACTTACACATTGTCAGACATTGGATTTAAATCCCCTACTACTATCATATCACTGGTGTCGAAGTCCCCGTTTCACAAAAACACCCTCTTGTCAGTTGTTAGTGAAAACCATTACACCAGTCCAGAATTGTGACTCGTAGAATCTACACTCACACAGGATCTATTAAAGAATACGTATGAGATACACCAAGACAACAAGAACATATCATACAAAACAATTCACAACTAAAACTTAAACCATATCAGATGAACCACCCAACAAGTACTACTAGAACTCAAAACATAACGATATTAAGGAAACGCATACTAGTTTATTTCTGTTTATAACTGTTTTAATATGGCAGAGAGAAACATGGTAATTAGACTATATCTGCCTTCTTCACTGCTGTCCTTTGTTCGATGACTTTTCTTCTTTGCTTGTCCTTCAGAACTGGATTCAATTTTTGTTTTCCAAGTCTTGTACGCGCCTTTCAAAAGGCTCACGTTATCGGATTACATGGTGCCAGTTACCATGGCGTTCTTCGGTGCCAACAGTATGGACTGTCAAGAAGTGAGGTTCTGGTGCAAAATTAACCTGTGGAGGGTAAATAAAACACATTGAAACTTACAAGACGGCCACACATACTACTTCACTAAAGAAAAAACAGTAAAAAAATTCATGATAAGTGGTAAAAGGCATTAAAAAAAAACAGACTGTCGACATTCTATTGGTCACGTCTTGAGAAAAGGTAAAGGTATAGTCACTGATGGTTTGTAGTATATAGAGATGTACATAGAAAACATGTATACCAGCTAGGTCTTCTGTATTAGACATGTTTACAAAAATACACATGCGAACTATGATCATTACTACCCATACACACCTTATTCGTCGATAACGAACACCTTCGGACACCGACAGTAGGATAGTTTTCGTTCCACAACACATTAATTTTCTTGAGAGACTCTGGGGCATGACTACTACCCAAAAGGTAAATATCTTCATCTGAAGACGAATCATCACCCCAAGCAAAGGTTGTCTCTGGTACACCTAAAGCTGGCTGGGTGCCACGAGTAGGTTTCTGGCAGAACATTTTTTTTTCGATTGATTATTTTTTATAAGTGTGGTTGAGATATTTCTTATTTTGGTCTTTTCATACTTGGTTAACTCCTACTTTTTATACATTTGACTGAAATATTTATGTATTTGTCATAACTTCTTCTAAGACTTTGTTCATGTCTGGTAATGTAAGCTCTGTTCCAGAGAAAAAAGACAACGTCATGAACACAACCCACTAAAGTAAATCAACAAAAAATCTTGATTTCAATATTTATTCATCAAAACAGTTTAGTGGTATATCGTAAGAAAGAATCAATGACATACATATTTTGGTGATAAAAATATTGAAATCAAGATTTTTTGTTGATTTACTTTAGTGGGTTGTGTTCATGACGTTGTCTTTTTTCTCTGGAACAGAGCTTACATTACCAGACATGAACAAAGTCTTAGAAGAAGTTATGACAAATACATAAATATTTCTGTCAAATGTATAAAAAGTAGGAGTTAACCAAGTATGAAAAGACCAAAATAAGAAATATCTCAACAACACTTATAAAAAATAATCAATCGAAAAAAAAAATGTTCTGCCAGAAACCTACTCGTGGCACCCAGCCAGCTTTAGATGTACCAGAGACAACCTTTGCTTGGGGTGATGATTCGTCTTCAGATTAAGATATTTACCTTTTGGATAGTAGTCATGCCCCAGAGTCTCTCAAGAAAATTAATGTGTTGTGGAACGAAAACTATCCTACTGTCGGTGTCCGAAGGTGTTCGTTATCGACGAATAAGGTGTGTATGGGTAGTAATGATCATAGTTCACATGTGTATTTTTGTAAACATGTCTAATACAGAAGACCTAGCTGGTATACATGTTTTCTATGTACATCTCTATATACTACAAACCATCAGTGACTATACCTTTACCTTTTCTCAAGACGTGACCAATAGAATGTCGACAGTCTGTTTTTTTTATGCCTTTTACCACTTATCATGAATTTTTTTTACTGTTTTTTCTTTAGTGAAGTAGTATGTGTGGCCGTCTTGTAAGTTTCAATGTGTTTTATTTACCCTCCACAGGTTAATTTTGCACCAGAACCTCACTTCTTGACAGTCCATACTGTTGGCACCGAAGAACGCCATGGTAACTGGCACCATGTAATCAGATAACGTGAGCCTTTTGAAAGGCGCGTACAAGACTTGGAAAACAAAAATTGAATCCAGTTCTGAAGGACAAGCAAAGAAGAAAAGTCATCGAACAAAGGACAGCAGTGAAGAAGGCAGATATAGTCTAATTACCATGTTTCTCTCTGCCATATTAAAACAGTTATAAACAGAAATAAACTAGTATGCGTTTCCTTAATATCGTTATGTTTTGAGTTCTAGTAGTACTTGTTGGGTGGTTCATCTGATATGGTTTAAGTTTTAGTTGTGAATTGTTTTGTATGATATGTTCTTGTTGTCTTGGTGTATCTCATACGTATTCTTTAATAGATCCTGTGTGAGTGTAGATTCTACGAGTCACAATTCTGGACTGGTGTAATGGTTTTCACTAACAACTGACAAGAGGGTGTTTTTGTGAAACGGGGACTTCGACACCAGTGATATGATAGTAGTAGGGGATTTAAATCCAATGTCTGACAATGTGTAAGTATGCGTTTCCTTAATATCGTTATGTTTTGAGTTCTAGTAGTACTTGTTGGGTGGTTCATCTGATATGGTTTAAGTTTTAGTTCTAAGTCTGGTTTGTGAGTTGTTTTGTCTGATATGTTCTTGGTGTCTTTGTGTATCTCATTACGTATTCTTTAATAGATCCCCACATTTGGGAAATTTCATGTAAAGTATATGTTAGAATAAGATGTGATATACCAAGTTGAAGCTGTCAGCCATGGGAAATGGATCTTTGGTGATGAATACTCGGATGAACTATCCCGATGGACTCACAGATTACATGGCCATACATATTGTTAACTGTCATGGGTGTTTCAATGGAGCACGTGTACAATGGAGGTTTGAAGTTCTTGGTGATGTGACCACTTTGTATTAGAAAGAAACCAAGAGTGTGGAGAGATGAGTGATGTATACGGGTTTCTGTACCAGATACGGTGAAGGCCTTCGGTAACGTAAAACAAGGAAAATGGTGCTGATTATGTATTGTGAAATGTCTTTTCAGATAAAACTTCAAGACACATTTGACTGCAGAAGTTAAATTTTTTTCTTAGTTTATGGACTTACTTTTTCCATAGCTATTTCTGTACTTGCCCTTTTCCCTTTTGGTGACTTATTTATAAGTTTAGTTGAAATATTTCTGTCTTTGGATGATGTTTTTCACATTTGGTTATTTTTATGTTTGAAGTTATAATTTTTGATCAATATTTTAGTTGTAATATTTTTTCCTAGATTTTTATAAGCTTGGTCGAGACATTTCGTATTTTGGCCTTTTTTGCCTTTGGTTAACTCGTACAGTTTATAAGTTCGGATGCGCTATTTCATTACTTGGCCAATATCTTTCACCTTTACCTAACAAATGTTCATACATGTTATAAGTTTAAACGAGACATCTATAAGTTTGACCGATACTTTTTCGTATTTGGCCAACAATTTTATTACTTTGGTTCACGTAATTTCCTACTTCGGTCGACATGTTTCTTAATTTGAGCAATATTTACCCCAGTTGGTTAAGACAATTTTCTACCTTTCATAAGTTTGGATGAAATATTTCAGTATTTGACCTATATTTGTCGGATTTGGGTACCAAGGTTTCGTACTTTTCATAGATTTGGAGGAGTTATTTCTTTACTTGATCAATATTTGTTTTGTTTTTTCACATTTGGTTAACAAAGTTTCCTATATTTTTATAAGTTTCGACGAGGTATTTCGTTACTTGGTCAATATTTTCCTTCTTTTTATAAGTTTGATTGCGATATTTCTGTATTTGGCCGACCTTTTCCCCATTTGGCTGACAAATGTTCCTACTTTTTTATAAGTTTAGTTGAAATATTTATAAGTTTGGTCCATACATTTTCATACTTGCTTAACAAAGTTTCGTACTTTTCATAAGTTTGGTAGGGGGTATTTCGTTACTTGGTCAATCTTTTTTTTTTTTCTCATTTGACTAACAAATTTCCCTACTTTTCATAAGTGTGGATAAGATATATCGTTACGTGGTCAATATTTTTTTCTATTTGACTAACAAACTTTCCTACTTGATTGATATTTTCCCCAATAGGTTAACAAATGTTCGTACTTTTTATAAGTTTGGACGAGATATTTCTGTATTTGACCAATAATTTTAATATTTTGTCTAACATATTTTCTTATTTGACGGTTGAAGTGGTACATAGAAGGTGTACTTTTGTCTGGTTGTGAAGTGTGGCACTGAGCAGGTACACCGAAAAAACATATATTGGTCTTGGAAATGGCTTTCTGGAGAAAGATGTAAAGACACTATGACCACATAGAAAGGACATGAAAGTGTAGATGTCTAATTTGATACGTGATAACGTCGCTGGTTATGACGGCGGACATGTGACATGTCATGTTACGTGCATTGCCTAAGGTTGAATAGGGGCAGTTTGTTGTGTTGATGCCCAGGTGTCCTTTGGTGTAACCGGATAAAACTAGGACTACACGGTTATAGAAAAGAGAGAGAGAGAAGGGGGTAACCATTTTACCCTTCGGATGCAGTGTTGATGATGCAGTGTATTCACTCCTATACACAGTGATCATCATACGTTAGGTTCCCTGACTCGACAACCGATAGGACACCCTTTTTCTATAGTTTCCCTCTTAACCACGTGTCTCAGATGTCCCATTACCCCTGTGACCGGCTGTGACGCCATATTTGACCAGTTTAAGCGAATGAGACGTAGTCTGGTTGTAGCAATTACCCATGTGTGATAGGGTGCGACGCCATCTTTGACCGGCTGTAACTATTGTCCATGTGTGTTGACTGTCCCACTAGGTGCTATTGATCAATACAAAATCAGTGCTCGAGGCGCTCCTGTCAGGGAAATTACCAATACTAAGGACACTACTTTCTGAACTTAGCAGCCGGCATAACGTCTTGATCATGTCATCGATCACTTTAACCATCACCATGTCACTACACGTACCATACCCTACAATTTAAGTGACCATTCGACCACTATTTGACCACTACTTGACCATTACATGAACACCTCATCGATCACTTAACCAACACTGTTTCACTACACGCACTTTCCTCTACATTTTAAGTGATCACTCGACGATTTGACCACTACTTGACCACTACTTGACCACTATTTGACCATGTCATTACTTATTTTACCATCACCGTTTCACTACGCGTACCATACCCTACAATTTAAGTGGTCATTCGACTACTTGACCACTACTTGACCACTACTTGACCACTATTTGAACACCACTTGACCACCTCTTGATCATCACCATGTCACTATACCTACTTTCACAGACAATTAAGTAGTCACTTGGCCATTTACCACTACTTGACCACTACTTGACCACGTCATCGATCACTTTAACAAACACAGGTTCACTACACGTACTTTCCCCTACATTTTAAGTGATCACTCGACGATTTGACCACTACTTGACCACTACTTGACCATGTCATTACTTATTTTACCATCACCGTTTCACTACGCGTACCATACCCTACAATTTAAGTGGTCATTCGACTACTTGACTACTACTTGACCACTATTTGAACACCACTTGACCACCTCTTGATCATCACCATGTCACTATACCTACTTTCACAGACAATTTAAGTAGTCACTTGACCATTTACCACTACTTGACCACTACTTGACCACGTCATCGATCACTTTAACAAACACAGGTTCACTACACGTACTTTCCCCTACAATTTAAGTGGTCACTCGACCACTTAACCACTACTTGACCGGTACTTGGCCACTACTTGATCACTACTTGACCACTAATTTATCACCCTTTAATCATCACCATATCATTACAACTACTTTTCCCTAAAATTTCCTCACTTGACTACCACTTGACCACTACTTGACCACTGCTTGACCACTACTTGACCACTAATTTACTACCCTTTAAGCATCACCCTATCATTACAACTACTTTTCCCTAAAATTTCCTCACTTGACCACTGCTTGACCACTGCTTGACCCCTAATTTACCACTCTTTAACCATCACCATATCATTAAAACCACTTTTCCCTAAAATGTCCCTAAAATTTTCCTTACTTGACCACTACTTGACCACTAATTTACCACCCTTTAAGCATCACCATATCATTACAACTACTTTTCCCCTAAAATTTCCTCACTTGACCACCACTTGACCACTACTTGACCACTGCTTGACCACTGCTTGACCCCTAATTTACCACTCTTTAACCATCACCATATCATTACAACCACTTTCCCGTAAAATTTTCCTCACTTGACCACCACTTGACCACTGCTTGACCACTAATTTACCACCCTTTAATCATCACCATATCATTACAACCACTTTCCCATAAAATTTCCTCACTTGACCACTACTTGACCACTACTTGACCACTAATACCTGGTACCCACCCCTTACCACCGAATGATACTACACTATATCCATTACAATCAACGATCTTTAGCTTTCAAGTTTCATTTGTAACACGTGTTATGTTAGTGAATAAGCTACTATGAACATCTACATAGCACTAATAACCACCCTTATCAACTAATTTCACTAACCCATACCCACTACTATCCCCACCGCACCTATTCCTTCTATTCGTACTAATGCACACCACCAATGCGCTAACAGTTCAAAATATTTTAACACACCACTCACCCACGTTTTTACAACCCGTTACTTAATGACTTTTCCGTATGCACCCCCTCCACGTCTGTTATGAACCGACCACCGTCACACCCGCCGGAGATTTTCCCACACTTGCCGACGTATAACTCCCCGGTCCTACCTTCCAGAATTTTCCACTATGCCGCTACTTATTTAATATGCATTGTATTGTTTATTCATGATTTAATAAAAATTATTATATACCTGATAGTGTTTAAACCCGAACCGCCTAGAACCCCACGCGCCAACCCCCTCGCCACCACCCCGCACCCCGTCATTATTTATTTTTATTTTTTATTTATTTTATTTTATTTTTTAATAATTAATTAAAATTTTTATACACCCACTCAATAGTTATCTGCCCTTAGAAACATAAAATCTTAGAATTATCGCCCTTAGATATGACCTAGATACCACCCCGTACCCCACCCAACTTCATGACCGAGGGGGAGTGAAAATCAGCCGAGGTCAAGGTCAATCCGGATTAATCCGGCAAATCATACCCGTTTTGCGCCTCTCCTACTACTACTACTACTATCATACGCCAGTGATCCAGAGTTCGATCCCAGGTCCAGTCAGGGATATGCACTTCTGACGAGCTCAAACGAGAGCGAAACTCGAGTCTAGTGCTTCCAATCTGATGTGGACAATTTTTCATTGTTCTCATTTTGTTTTTCATCTTTCCATTCTTCCTATTCGGTTATTATGTCTTAATGTAATCACTGTAGTGTCTTCCCTGTGTTTATTAATTTGAAAGGAATTGTTGTCCATAGCAGGTAATACCTAATTCAGTATTCACCTGATATTTTCAATACTCTTCTCTCTATATTTACACAATTTTCAGTTTAAAGGAAGTAATACTCCACTTCACGCCACAGATAAATTAAGCTAAGATCGAACGGAACATGAACTAGCGTACAAAGGGTTTCGATTGTTCGGTTGTGGGACTATTTTCATAAAAGACAATGAAAACCTCTTTAAGGGAAGTAATAAAATATTGTCTTATGGCTATAATGGGTTACTTCCCATGCATTATACTGTCTGTCTGTCTGTCTGTCTGTCTGTCTGTCTGTCTGTCTGTCTGTCTGTATGCTTGCATGTGTGTTTTGGAGGAATGTGTGAGCATAGTTTTATTTATGAATGAGCTTATATGGAAGTGTGTGTGTGCGTGAGAGAGAGCGAGAGAGAGATAAATTGAGAGAGAGAGATAATGAGAGAGAGAGAGAGAGAGAGAGAGAGAGAGAGAGAGAGAGAGAGAGAGAGAGAGAGAGAAAGAGAGAGAGAGAGAATATTTGAAAAAATCTGTGTTAGTGTGTTTGTGAGTGAGGACGTGTATGCTTGAGGGAGTGTGTGTTGGTGTTTTATTGCGTTGATGTGTGATTATGAGTCTTTGTGTAAAAGATGTATGTATGTATATATTAATGTATGTATGTCGGTATGTATGTGTTTATGCATGTGTTTGTGTGTGTGTGTGTGTGTGTGTGTGTGTGTGTGTGTGTGAGTGTGTGTGTGTGTGCTTGCCGACTTGCCATTCTGATAACATGGTAATCAATCAATCAATCAATCATGTGCCATGCCGGAAAGCGTGGGCGGTCATGACTCGCCATTTCACTCGACATGGTAATATGAGTTGTTTATTTTTACAGCGTTCTTTTCACAATGTAATTTTTCTATTTTTCTATGTCAATGTAACATGCACAATTTATAAATGATGTGTGAAAGATGAGTGGCTGAAGGGCCGGATGTAAGATTACCCGACTAATTTCTGAAAATAAAGTTTGTTTGTTTGTTCGTTCGTTCGTTCCCGCTGTCTGTCTGTCTGTCTATCTACCAACACCCTCACCTCTGTCTGTCTGCCTGCCTGCCTGCCTGCCTGCCTGCCTACCTGATTGCCTGCCTGCCTGCATGCCTGTTTAGAAAGATGGAATGTCATTTATCACTGCGTCTGTTAATCACCCGATGCTGATAATTATGTTATCATTTTGTAATGAAAAAGTTGATCCTAAAAGAGGGTTTCTCCATGGAGATACAACACTGTGAGGGTGTCATGTGTGTTCTGTTAGATAAGTTCATGAACTGCCTGTGTGTCCTGTTGGCCTGTCGAGACTGCTGTCTGTTCCACTTGTCACATTTGACAGTGAGTAGTATTTTGTGTGATATTCACTGGCGCGGGAACGGAGCATTATGGGGTGACCCATAGCATTGAAGTTGGAACCTGACGACTAACATTAAAACACACCGATGGCCGGTTAATTCCCCCAATGTTTGCTTCTTCTTTCATTTTTATCATTAAGCGTCGTGGGGTGGAACAGTTCATGTTCTAGTTGCACTGGACATTATTATCAACTGCTTCTAGATAAAAAAAAACAACAACCCAACAACAACAACATCTTGAGCATTTAGTTATCATCATCAAGCATCTTGCTAATTGACGTGTGCGATCCATACACACATACATAACAATATATGCTTCATCACATCTTACGATCTCCGTCGGCATGGATCAATTCATGTGTTCACTATTTTCAGTGCCATGATTCCAGACTGTCAAGAATCATCTCTCGCTGTCTTCCTCTATCTCTCTTTCTACAGATGTTCCCGGTTGTCACAATATGTTCCAGTTTTCCTCATCTCATAATATGGCAATATATATATATATATAAGACGATGTGTGTATGTATGTCCGTTCTTTATGCGTTCACGAACGGTCCATCCGATTGAGATGAAATTTTCTGCACGTTTTCTTTTCATTCCCGTGCAGCCAACTATCATAGTTTGTTATTGTACAATCAGCTATTTACTTACTAAAATTTAATATTTAAATTTACTTAATCATTTCTATATAGCGAGGGGACTTAACTTAAGAAAAGTTATTTCAAGGGGCATAACTTTTAATAACATTGCTATATATTTTATATATAGATTGTTGCATTGTTTTCAAAGATTTATAAACGCTTTGTCTACAGTTATTTACAGGCATATGAGTTACAATAACTAATGATATAATCTGTAAGGCATTTGCAAAGTTTTTATAAAAATAATGCATCTATTTAAATAGTGAAAAATTTTCTAACTCATCTTTTTATTTTTCTTCAACAGCACATTAATTTTTTTTTACATTTCCTCAACGAGTTACTTTTCATGCATTTTAATGCTTATTGTTCTTTTGTTGTCAAAGAATTGCTTCATAAGAGATGTTGAATGAAAGAATGTATGAGAGGAAATAGAGAAGAAGAGCAGAATGTAGGACGGGCCTGCGAAAGATTTTCGTTCATTAAAAAAAAAAAAGTAATTTTTTGTGAGAGAAAGTTAGTTGCATATCGTTTGCAGTACTCTGCAGTCAACCCACCGCCCACCATTTATTGGCTGTTCGTGATATCTTGGTAAGTTTACTTTAGATAGATCTCTTCCAATCATATTTTCTACTATCAATCTATATATTTTTCTATTCTATCTATATTTTTAACGGGAACGGGCCGAACATAGATAGATAGATAGATAGATAGATAGATAGATAGATAGACAGATAGATAGACAGACAGACAGACAGACAGACAGACAGACAGACAGACAGACAGACAGACATATATATAGATAGATAGATAGACAGATAAATAAATAGATAGATAGATAGATAGATAGATAGATAGATAGATAGATAGATAGATAGATAGATAGATAGAACGAACAAACTTTATTTTAAAAGGGTAACAAATTGGGCACGCAGGCTCGTCTTACATTCGGCCCTTTCAATCACTCATCTTTCATTCATCAAATGTGCATGTTACATTAACATAGGGAAAAAAAACATTGTCAAATGGATTTTGTAAGCATAAACAATGCATATTACGCCTGATACATTCACATGAGAAAGAAAAAACATTATCCCTAATCAACACACCACACACCTCTCCCCACCCACACACGCATCCCCTACCCGTCCACCAACACACACTCACTCACGCACACATCCTCCACTAAGTACCCCCACCCCCACCCACCCACCCCAACCAAACATCTCTCGATCACAATACCCCTACCCACACACATCCTCCACGCACTCACGCATCCTACCCCGACACATACACATCCCTCACCCACCTACACATGTCTAAGCCACTCACACACCCCTACCCACACATTCCCCATCCACGCACACATCTCCCACCCACACACCCCCACATACTTCCCCCAACCACCCCACCCATACACACATTCCCCGCACCCATCACACACATCCCCGACACCACACACTATCTCCCACCCACACACATATCCTCACCTATACCACCACACCCCCACCCACACACCATGCACATATCCCCACCAACACACCGCACACATATCTCAAACCCAAACACCATACACTTCTCCCCACCCGCCCTTGCATCCCCAATCCACCCAACACAATCCCCTACCCACACAACCCCGCCACCCACACATACTTCCTCAAACCACCCACACATCACCACCCACATAAACACACACACCCCACACCCGTCCCATACACATATCCTCCACCCATACACACATCCCCCACACCCCTACTTTCACCCCCACACATCCATCAACACATCCCACCAACACCCACAAATATCACTACCCACAAAAATCCACACACCCCAACCCATTCAAACGCATACCCCCACCCACACATCCGCCACCCACACATATCCCCACACTCACACACATCCTCCACACACACTCACACCTCCTCACATCTAGATACATACAAAATGTCTCACGTTAGCATTGAAACTAGTATGAACAAACTCCCACACTTTACTCACACACATACACTGACAATTGTCATGAGCAGTCTCATAAAAATGTTAAACACGGAGAAAAATGTGTACATAAAAAGTATGTGACGTAAACATAGTGATGCTCCCACACACAGAGATACACACAGAGAAGGCACACACACACTCATTGCTTGGGGCACACTCTTAGCGTTAAAAATTTTTTTTTTTCTCTGGGATCACATTTTCACATTCCGCTGTTGTATAACCCCAACTTCTTCGGATGTAGAGATAAAGTACAGTATACAGTTTGTAACACGTTTCCTTATTTCTTGGACATCCCCACTCATATAATATTTTGAGAACATTAAGCGGCTTGGCGTGTTCACCAAGACCCCTCCTAGACAAATTACTTAAATATCAACCAGGCTAAGAAACGTATACAATTATGATTTCAGCTACAGGGCAATAGATGCAAGCTCGTTAATATTTATACAATACGTTGCAAGCAGACGTCTAGATTCGTATCGCAGATTTGGAAACAATTAAACTATTTCTAACTAACCAATTATTGCTTTAAAATTGAGAATTTCAGACTCTATAGAACCAATCATCTGTAAAAGAGAAGATTGCCTCCCTTATACTAAATAAAATCGTTTTTAGCACCCTTGCCCACCACGACAAGGGTTCGGTTTCAATTTTCAACAGCGGCAAAGTTACTTTTTTTTAATCAGGACAACTCCGGGGCCGACCCAGCCTAGTTAAAATTAGTACCCAAAGTTGTCTAGAATTTTCTGGAATTGTGTGGGAGGGAAATGTAATGAGGAAAGTAAACTGGCCACCAGATCTACTTGTGGACCTAGGTGGCCTCCGTGGCGTAGTGGTTAAACCGTCTGACTCGAGCTCCGAAGGAAGTGAGCTTGTTACCGGACACCGGTTGCCAATTTCAGGGAGACTTGTAGAGCCGTTCCGTGCCATGACATAAGACAGTCAAGCATTGTCTTTCCTTTGCGCATGGATTACTGCTTATATTACTCTAGAAAGATGTGTGTCACTGCACCATTGAAAATCAAAACTGTATTCACTGATGATGATTCACGCCCGGAAGAACTGTGCTGCATCTCATCTGTGTACATATCGACATGCTAGAAAGTGTCATCCCTTGCTTCTACACTGCACAACCAGGCATGGTCTTTGATGCACCCCGTGCTTCTACACTGCACAAACAGGCATGGTCTTTGATGCACCCCGTGCTTCTGCGCTGCACAGCAGACATGGCCATTGATGCATCACGTAATAATATACTGGTGGGAATTTCATTCCCTGAGAACCGGCTCAACATACCTCTTAAGAGCTTGAGAGCTTTGTTTCTCATCTTGATTAACAAAGATAAAATGCAGAGAATTTTCTTCATCTTGTTAAAAACTGCCTTTGCTTTGAGCTATTCTGTATATCACACGACGTTCTTTATGATAAGTGCGTGCGATGGTCGTTGTCTAGGTAACGATGCTCCTGGTGTGTCAGTTGAGCTATCTAACTGTCTCACAATGCAAATCACCCCAGTAATACACATCCATCAGTCAGCAAACAAGATTGAGTTGGCGCACATAATCCTTTAATACAGAAAGAACACGGACAAACGGAACATCCTTATATATCCAGACACAATATAAATCCACCGAATAAGTATATCCTCCTCAAACTTAATCCGCACACATCACTGCCTTCTCAAGGCCTCCTTACTCTCGAATGTACACGACAGGTATCCAGCTAGTAGCCCCAGCTGGACCTCACACACGACAACCCACACAATGGGTATAGGCCTACACTCACTATCCACCCCACTCTGCGATTTAGGCCTGCATTCAAACTCGGAGAACAACACAATCCAGGACGGAGCTCTATCCGTCCTACCTCCCCTTCTATCCTTCAACTCCCGACCCGTTCGGAGTCAAAACATCAACTGTCTTAAACGACCTGACCCGCAGTCGGTCTCTTCTCTCACTGACTTTCAAGTCTCCTGACTTCACACAACACTCAACTGTCTTTCGCCCCATCCACCCTAGGGGTATCCACTCACACCCGCCCCATTATTTCTCAGGGTTGATTGTTTTTCTCGTAGTCCCGCTACACAGGTCACTCATCTCAATGTCAATGACCCAGGCATATGTCACTGTATTTATCTTCCTTAATACATACTCCGTCAGCGTTTATTTAAGTACCAAAACACAGATGATCTCTTTACAAGGACAATGGCAACGGTCACATCACATCGTGGAGCACTACATAATCTTTTTATTACGCCATGCCAGCAGCGGGAATCAAACCAACATGTATCTAATATCGATCCTCACAGTTTGCGATTTCCGATCATCTACCGTAGTTCTATTTTATCGGACTATATGCCGGCTTCGTGGCTTAGAGGTTAGCGACTTCTCTCCGTAATCTCGTATACTCTCGTAGGTAACGTGATGACGGTGAGAATCACCAGTGGTTCGAATCGCGTCGGTAACTTACGGGGTATGCGAGCCGGCCGCTCAGAAAGCAATGGCAAACTACTGAGCGTAATCTTGCCAAGAAATCAACATACAGCTTAAAGATGCTGCTGTTGACAGCGATGTCCTGTAAAGGATATGCAAAAACATTTTTTTCCAATGTGTCAATATATCTGACTATTTGAGCAGCATATCTGATTGTTTGAGCAGCATATCTGACTGTTTGAGCAGCATATCTGACTGTTTGAGCAGCACATCTGACTGCTTGAGCAACATATCTGACTGAGAGTTCTTCACATTCTTCCCATTCAGTATAAAGCCAAAATGGCGTAGTGGTTACTATGCTTGCCTACCTAGACAGAACAGAGGCAGGATTATTTTGTCCGACCAAGAGGGCCTGGGATGGACATGATCTAATACAAATGAGTACCAGTTAATTAAAATAACACAACAACAACATTTTCTGGGATTTGCTGGGAGTAGCTGAACATATTCCAGTGTGGGTGGAAAAGAGAATTAATTAGTCTTCATGAATCAGTTAAAAGGCTATAGAACGTCATCCTCGTCGGCGTAACGGGTTGCCTCTGACGGTGGGAGACACCTACAGGTATCACTGATCAGCTACCGCCCGCCTCAAGCTGGGCATCCCTTAGTTAATTGGGTGCTGATCCGTTACAGCCTGCCAGCTTCAATGGGTGCTTGGGGCTAGGACAAAATCTGAATCGCAAGTTGTAAAACCAATGCACCAGGTATTACTAAAAAGAAAAATATAAACCTGAAGCTATGGCATACAACCTGGAACATAATAACCATGTGTCCAGGGGTTTCCACTGACCTGAAGAATATTGACGATGTGAGAAAAACGGCAGTGATTGATGCCGAACTCAATCGTCTTTACATTGATATTGCTGGCATGCAGGAGACTCGCCTAGCTGAGGATGGGTCACTCAGGGAAGACAATTACACCCTTTTTTTGAAGGGTAGAGAGCAGACAGAAAAAAAGCAACATGGTGTGGGCTTTGCAGTGAAGAATTCGCTACTGGGAATGATTTAAATTCCAGCTGGATGTAATGAAAGACTATTATCCCTGCGCTTGGCAACCTCTTGTGATTTTGCCACAGTTATCACTGCATATGCACCGACTCTCACTTCCCCTGATGATATGAAGGATTTATTGTATGAGGAGTTAGACTCTGTGATCAATGCTGTTCCAAAATCCGACTACATTTATATGCTCGGTGATTTCAATGCTCTTGTGGGCAAGGACTCGAGTTCATGGCCATTGTGCCTTGGAAAATACAACATCGGTCGCATGAATGAAAATAGGCAAAGGCTACTGGAGCATTGCATCTGAAGCACCTGTGTATTACAAACTCCTTTTTAAAAACAGAATAGCTGCATAAGGTCACATGGAAACATCCAGGATCCGGCCATTGACATCAGCCGGATTTCATCATCACACGAAGACAACATCTCAACCAAACATCATTAACTCGACGTTACCACAGCGCTGATTGTGATACGGATCATTCTTTGGTTGTTGTAAGGGTTAGACTGAGACCAAATAGAACCTACACAGCTAAACACAAATCTAGCCCCAGGATTAATATTATTAATAACCACGTTCCTGATAAGTGCTTTGAGTCTGATTGTTACAGCAATATATCTGACTGTTTGAGCAACATATCTGACTATTTATCGTGTGTGTAAACAATGAATGTCGTATTAGTTACTTGTTCTTCTTTACCACTTTAGTGTAGTCCCTGGAGTGAAGGGAATCAACACCCACATTATTTTTTAATCCAATATCTCTATCCTGGAGATATCCAGCAGACTCCATCCACACACTCCTTCAATCTGAAGACACCTTCTTCTCACTCTTGCTCACTCCTGGATCATGCCCCCTCTCATTCTTCCCCAACATAACATACTTGACAACTCTATCCTCAACAAATAAACAAACAAGAAATTTATTAAAGCAAAGAGTATATGTAGGAGAAGTGTGTATGTGTGTATAAGGTGTAGAATGCGTGACGTGTATTCTAATGTTAGACCAGTGATTTAGAAGCAAAGTCTGTAACATCATAGTGCTTAGCACACAACAGCACCATTTTTTTCCGGACAGTGAACCTCACCCAGAAGATGACGACTTTCTCCAATCACTCGAACAAACAGGATGCTGGCAATCCGATAGACACTGTTGATCTTTGTCTTCACTCTACCACACGGTGAAGTTACCCTGTTTCCTAATATTTGTTTGAACTGATAGTCTTCCAATTAACTGAAATGTCACTTGGGGAAAATCTACTGTTTATTAGTCTCTGATTATAACATTTTCCCCTCTTTTAGAACACAACCTATTAATGTTTGTTAGGTAGATGTGTATATCTATATATATATATATGTGTCCTTAGTATGCGAGTTATTAATCTTCGGTGATGAAGCTTATCACTCATTAAACACAACACTTCTGTTCATAAAATTCTACTCAGCAGAAGCCAGGTTTCTGCGGAACAACTAGGTTCTGAGCCCCGTGTAAAACCTTTCAGCAACCTCTGTCTTCTTTCCATGAGCCATCATTTTATAAAACTTGGAACTGCTTCTTCGTAATAAATCATCTCACACTCACGTGGAACACTCAAGGGGAACTGTAAATGGAACCTGTAGAGTAGATAACATCATGGTGAGGGCAGCTCAGTCCTGACCGTAATTAGGTGATTGTAGGCCAATAACAGCACTCAGATCTATAACAGAGATCCGATCTCTGTCATCCGGCCAAATCGCGCATCACAATGGTCTTATACATGGCAACACCAGGAAAGAATAAAGGAACGGGTTGAAACCCAGCAGATGCCCTACTGGAAGATCCTACCATTACACATACCTCTTCTCCCTCTAAACCATCCTTAATCTCTCTAATTATTATTCCACTACATTGTCCTCAACTTCCTGAGTAAAATGATATATAACACAAGCTAATTGAAGCCACACAATAGAATACTAGTGCCGACGCTCCTATGATACTTTCTAGCACCGCTCTTATAGAACATTCTATCACTAATCATAATACATTATATCACGGCTCAGTACTGTACTATATTCCTAATCATACTCTTAAGTCAGATATAATTAATTGACTACCATATGTCTATTCCTGTTGTTACTCGAGAAACTAGGCAACCCGATTGGATCTATGTCCGCGGATAACTATCACTGCTTAGACAGACCAGTCCCTCTAATATAACACAACTCGGAATAATCCCCAATCCTAACACGTCAGAATGTTTTTCTCGACTCCGTCCACCTGTTTACCGCACTGGGTTTTATATGGGTGCTGGAGTGAGTCACCAGAAAGTCCAGACGCCAATCAGTCCAGAATCTGGCTTTGTCCTCCTGTTTCTAGACTAACCAGAGTCAATTAGCTGTCAAGTTTCCTTTTCATGTGGGGAGTTCTTTGTCTCATCCAACAAATATCCTGGTTGTCTGTAAGTCAGAGACCTTTCTCCCATTACAGAATCCTTCTGACCTCTAGCAGACATCTGTCCATTGCTTTCAACGGCCAACTCCCGTTTTGTTGACAAATGTCGCCAGTACACACCTCTCGAACAACATCCTGTCATCAAACTGTCGACTGTGTGTAGACAACGCGACGTGACTCCCTTTGATCTCATACACACTGTCGACCAGGTGCAGAAAATCTGTACCGACGTATTTTCCTCAGTTTGTTCACCATCAAAGAGTCAATTGTGTTAGCAAAATAATGTCGGGTTTGGTTATCATCGGTCGCAACTACCAAGTTTATTTATCCTGTGACACTATTAGAGCAATATATCTGACTGTTTGAGCAACATATCTGACTATTAGAGCAATATATCTGACTGTTTGAGCAACACATCTGACTGAGAATTCTTCACATTCTTCCTCTTCAGTATACAGCCAAAATGGCGTAGTGGCCTACCAAGACAGAACAGAGGCAGGATTATTTTGCCCGATCGAGAGGGCATGGGATAGTCATTATCTAATACAAATGAGTACCAGTTAATTTAAAAAAAAACATTTTCTAGGATTTGCTGGGAGTAGCTGAACATATTCCAGTGTGGGTGGAAAAGAGAATTAATTAGTCTTCACTGTCATTTACTGCCAATATAGTACCTTGCGGTGTATGGCAGAGGGGTCTTTATGCCTGAGGAATTAAGGCCGCCTGGCTAGTGCAGTCGCCGCGAACTGTGCAGGTTAGGACTTTCTTTTTTCCCCCGACAGAAAAAAATCCCACACCTTACCGAGGGACCGAACCCGGGTCTCCTGAATGAGAGTCCGGCGGTCTAGCCACTCGGCCAGCCGCTCCTCATTAGTCTTCACGAATCAGTTAATAGGCTATAGAACGTCATCCTCGTCGATTTCTCAACAAATCATAAACTATAGCTATAATGTGAACACAGAAAAAGCCATTATTATACTGTATTCGACGAACATGGTGTCAGATCATAGTCAGATATGACTGAGCTACCGTAATGACAGCAAATGGTACTACCTGCTTTCTGTTAGCGCCGAATTGGCACCCCATATTGTGCCAACGGCTTCGGGCGGAAGAGTACAATTGGGAGGGTACAAGCCTTACCCTGGTGCGAGGAAATGCAACCTAAAGACATAATGTCATGGCAGGGCAGACAGGCCCTAAGCCTTGGTTAGCAGCTGGTCTAGGACCGAAGCTCCGACAGGCGGACAGTTAGAGCATTGCTTTGCTGATCCGGCAGTTTCTACAGCTTGTCTTGTTCCAGATGTATTGTTTTTACCATTCCTCTGGAGTGAACTAGGCAGGTCGAGAGAGAGAGAGAGAGAGAGATTATGCTGCATGGGCAACACATGGTCTCTATATTTTAGCCAAGCTTTGTGTTATGGAGAGGTATAACTCCATCCCTGGTCTTAACCGGTCTCGGAATCAAAGCGAGAGGTAGCATTTACGGGTTATAAGTCCTTGTCAATTGGCGTAGACATGGGGCGCAACGGGTTGCCTCTGACGGTTGGAGACACCTACAGGTATCATTAATCAGCTACCGCCCGCCTCAAGCTGGGCAGCCCCCGGCCAGTTGGGTGCTGATCCGCCACAGCCTGCCTGCTTAAATGGGTGCTTGGGGCTAGGACAAAATCTAAATCGCAGGCTGTAAAACCAATGCAACAGGTATTACTAAAATGAAAATATAAACCTCAAGCTATGGCTTGCAACCTAGAACATAATAACCATGTATCCAGGATTTTCTACTGACCTGACGAATATTGACGATGTGAGAAAAATGGCTGTGATTGATGCCGAACCCAATCGTCTTAACATTGTTATTGCTGGCCTGCAGGAGACTCGCCTAGCTGAGGATGGGTCACTCATGGGAAACAATTACACCTTGTTTTATTTTGAAGGGTAGAGAGCAGACAGAAAAAGGCAACATGGTGTGGGCTTTGCAGTGAAGAATTCGCTATTGAGAATGATTGAAATTCTAGCTGGAGGTAATGAAAGACTATTATCCCTGCGCTTAGCAACCTCTTGTGGTATTGCCACATTTATTACTGCACATGCACCGACTCTCACTTCCCCTGATGATACGAAGAATTCATTCTATGAGGAGTTAGACTCTGTGATCAAGGCAGTTCCAAAATCCGTGTGGGCAGGGACTCGAATTCATGGTCATTGTGCCTTGGAAAATACAACATCGGTCGCATGAATGAAAATAGGCAAAGGCTACTGGAGCATCGGAACGTTACCGTCTTGACAGACGATAGTTTGTCCTTTAAAAAAGCAGAATAACATTTACCTATGGCGGTAGCGAATGTGACTGATAAGGCCAATTTGCGCTGTAAATGTTCGTTCACAGTGGGTGCATGTGAACACGAGGTCATTTCCACCATCATGCACCATCTTACGTCTCACACGCTCGGTGTGTGACTTATCTGCAATAATTTTCTCCTTTGTCTTTATTCCATTTCTGATAGTTGCCCTCCATGCAACACGTTCAGCGGCGACTTGCTCCCAATGTGCATTATCAATGCCTGTATCAATCATGTCCCGCTTACACACATCTTTGTATCGTAGTAGAGGCCAATCCTGAGATCTCTTACCTATCTGTAATTCACCAACAAAGATGTCCTTTGGTATTCTACAATCATCCATCCTCCTTAGATAACCTATCCATCTAAGTCTACGAAGACTGAGCATGGAATAAACCGTCACATAACCTGATCTTTCCAATGCTTCAGTATTTGTGATTTTGTCTTGCCACTTAATACCAAGAATTCTTCGCAGACACCGCATATGAAAGCTGTTTAAACGTTTCTCATGGTGTGAGTAAGTTGTCCAGGTGTCATTGCCATAAAGAAGAGTACTAAGGACACAGGCTTGATAGACAAGAACTTTTGTTATGGCAGTGAGCTTCCTGTTCTCCAAGACTCTTTTTTTTAACCTGTTCATTGTTGTTACTGCCTTACCAATCCGGATGTTGATTTCCTGATCTAGGGATAATTTGCTATTTACCAATGATCCTAGATATGTAAAATCGTCTACCATCTCTAGTTCGGCGTCGTCAATAAAGATTGATGGTACCCCATGTGCACCTTGTGACATAATCTGTGTATATACTCCACTGTAAAGTGGTATGGCTGAAGTAGTAACGACCACCGCATCAAACGGGCGTTGAGCTTCTGAGAAGTGGCCAGAAATATCAAAGGTTGATGATCCGACTGAACTCGAAACTGAACTCCATACAAATAAGGCTGGAATTTTTGTACGGCCCATACAAGAGCCAAACACTCTCTCTCAACGGTCGAATAATTCCTCTCACCCGGGAGAGGTGTCTTGCTTGCGTATGCCACTGGTTTCAAAACTGAAGCATCGTCTTTTCCTTCCTGTAACAAAGCTGCCCCAATCCAATCCCACTCGCATCCGTTCTCAACACAAATGGTTTGGAAAGGTCTGGGAGCTGTAACACAGGTTTGCTGACCAAGGCCTCCTTCAACTGACTGTAGGCACTCTCACATTCTGGTCTCCAAACTATTTGGTCTGGGAATCCCCCTTTCAAGGTTTCTGTTAAAGGAGCTCCCAGTTCTGTGAAATGTGGGATAAATTTGTGGTAAAACCCACACAACGAGAGAAAAGATCGCACATCCTTCTTCGTTTTTGGCCTTGGAGCACATCTGATTTTCTCTAGGTTCTTTTCTTCTGGGACAATGTGTCCTGGGGTGATGGTGTGACCTAGAAATTCCAGAGTCTGGTAACCGATCATGCACTTGGTTGGGCGAGCTGTAAGCCCTGCTTCCCTGAGCCTATTGAAAACACTTTCCAAGGATTGTAAATGGTCATCCAAACTGTCATTGGAAATCAGAATATCATCCATGAATGAGATGATGGACGGATCCTTTAAAGGATCAAGTAAAGTCCTCATCATGCGAGTAAACACACTAGGTGCATTGCTGAGTCCAAAGGGCATGACCTTGAATTCATAATGTCCACTGGGAGTACTGAAGGCCAATAGGGGTCTAACCTCTGGTTTGACCGGAGTCTGATAATACCCGCGACTCAGATCCCCCTTAGAGAAATACCTTGCTTTATGGAGCCTCGCGAATAGCTGAGTTGGATTCGGCAAAGGTTCCACCTGAAATTGTGTATGACTGTTCAGAAGTCTGTAGTCTATACACAACCGGTGTTCTCCACTTGGTTTTCGTAATAAAACTACCCCCGCATTGTATGGGGATGTGGAAGGTGCAATCACGTCATCCTCCAACAGTTTCTGTATTTCCTCTTCCAGGGCCTTTTCTTTAGAGAATGGCACTGGGTAAACCCTTTGGCGAACAGGCTCCTGAGTGGTCAAAGTCATCTCGAACTCCACCAACCTCGTTCGTCCTGGTTTATCAGTCAGTATCTCCTTCTGAGACTCGAGAACCTGGGTTATCTTTTCCCTCTCCTTGGAAGTTAGATCAGGGTTCACCTGTACATCCTTGTAGGTTTCCTGGTGTACCAGGGGATATTCCCTTCCCTCGTTGGTTCCCACTTCTGTCTCCACTGCAACTGCCATTGCCAGGAGATGCGCTGCCTTGTCTCCCGGTCTCTCTTCATATTTCCGCAAGAGATTGATATGGAAAATCTTTGATTTTCCCCGGATCCGAATCTGATAGTTGGTTCTGGATATCACCCTTTCCACGGGAAATGATCCTTGCCAACCTATCTCCAGTTTGTTGTTTCCCGTTGGGAGTAGCAACAATACTTGGTCTCCCACCTCTAGAGATCTGTCTTTCGACCTACGGTTGTAGTAAGCCGCATGTCTTTTTCTGGCCTTTTTCAAATTTTGATTTGCCAGAGTCCATCCCTTGTGAAGTTTTTCTTTCAGTTCCTCCACATATTTGTAAGAAGAGATCACTTCTTCTGATGTCCCCTCTTCAGTCCAACTCCTCAACATGGCTTCCAACGGTCCCTTGATTGGACGACCAAACAGCAACATAGCGGGTGGTAGTCCTGTTGAGCCATGAGGAACTTCCCGATAGGCAAAGAGGGCTGCTGGGATATATTCATCTCACCTATCAGGGTTTTCCTGCGCTAGTTTCCTGAGCATTGTCATCAACGTGCCATTGAAACGCTCTACTTGTCCATTGGCTTGAGGGTGGTAAGGGCTGGTATGGATATGGTTAGAGTGGAACACCCTAAATACCTCCTCCATAAGTTTTCCACAAAACTGGGACCCATTGTCCGTCAGTATTTGATCAGGAAAGCCTAATCTAGTAAAGGCCTCCATCAGTGCGACCGCCACTCTTTTCGAGTCAATCGTGGTCAACGGTATGGCTTCACCCCACATTGTACAGCAATCCACCATGGTGAGTATGTACATGCTCCTCTTCCTAGTCCTAGGAAGTGGACCCACAATATCGATGGCTACCCTCTCGAAAGGAGAGTTCATGATGGGCATTTCACCCAAGACCACCGGCGCTGTCCAGTGTTTCGGTGCCACCCTCTGGCACTTAGGGCATGACTTCACATACCGACGAACATCACCTGTCATTCCCGGCCAATAGTAGTGGCAGGAAATTCGCTGCATGGTGGCGGCAATACCCATGTGTCCACTAAAGGAGATGGTATGCCCCATATGAAGAATCTGGGACCGGTGAGCTTTCGGGACCACCAACTGACCATGTAGGTTGTCTCCCCTTCCGGCTCTCCTGTAGAGTATCCTATTCTTCATATAGTACTGCCCCCGTTTGGGTGGATCAGCGCTTTTCTGCAGCTTTTTGTAGCAAGGACGTAACGTAGCATCCTCACTCTGGGCAGTTCGCAACTCCCCTGGCAGTGGGTTAGTCACATTGGCTTCTGCCTCATCCGTTTTCGTCTGAGAGGGAGTCTGAATTGCTCCCATATGGATTGGCTCCCTGGGCATTCCCAGAAAGACATACCGGCAACCGAGGATTACGGGAAAAATGGGATCAGTCAACACCGCGGCCTTGATGGTGCCGGTGACATATCTTGACCGAATCTCCACTCTGGCAATGGGCAATTTCATGGCTACAGCACTCTTCTGTGCAGGCTGTATCTCCATGGTTTCACCTGTGAATTGTTCTGGATGTACCAGATCCGCAGAAATCACGGCCTCCCCGTCCAGTCATGTGTCATATAAACACTCCACTTGACGACCGTTAACCTCTACCAATTCCACTACAGGTGGTTTTTCCTGGTCTGGAGTCTCTACTTCGGCCTCGACCTGCTCAGTGGGCTCCACCTTAGGTTTTCCGGGGCACACGACGAATTGAGTGTCTCCTGACTTTCCCCTGCAGTCAATAGCATTGTGTGTATTCGACCTGCAGTGTTTGCACCATTTCCCTGTCCTAGATTTTCTTGTGCCGGACTTGAGTGAGCTCTCCTGGTGGTGAGCTTCCTTGTCGACCTTGGCATTGTCAGTTTCCCCCTGCTTTGAAGTCACTTGACATTCCGCGAAGTGAGGGTTCTTAGCCTTCGATTTACATTCCCTCTTATTGTGAGAGAGCGACTTACAAATCGAACACCACTTCTCCGACCATGGTCGTTTTTGTGTAGAGCTCGAAGTTTTCTTGCTTTCCCCCTTCGTCTTCTCCGAACTCTCCTCTGAAGTTTTGACATATGGTTCCACCTTTTTAGTTCCTGTGCTCTTGGCTTTCTTCAGGTTATGTTTTTCCTGACTTTTGGTGTTTGTAGAAATATTTTCTGCTGCCTCCCCATGGACCTCGACGAACCGTTCTGCCAATTTCGTCACCATGTCGATTCGTTCCGCCCCTTGTTCTCCCAAGAATGTCCTGAGAGGTTTCGACATTTGCTTCCGCACCTGGTCGACTACCGTGAGCTCTTCCAGACTCTCATAGTCATGCGCGAACCCAGCCAAATCCATCCACTTATGGAGATATGCTTTCAGACGCAGACTATAGGCGGCGAACAACTCCCCCGGTTCTCGTTTCGCTCCTCGAAATTTTTTCCGGTAGGTATGTGACGTAACCTCGAATCGTTTCAGCAAAGCCGTCTTCAACTCGTCAGAATTGTTCTCATGTCCTGGTGGCAGGCGAGAATAAACCACGTAACCGGTCCCTCGTAAACCCTGGGATAGCTTGAGATTCCATTTTTTACGCTCCAGACCCATAGCAACTGACATAGCCTCGAAGCGTTGAAGGTACTGGTCAATCTTCTCTTTGTCCTCCTCGTAGATCGCTAGAGGGAACTTCATAGCATGGTAGCTATGTCCACCTACTGGTGTTGAGCAAGGGAGAGAGGAACCTCCCACGGCTCCCTCAGTTTCCCCACTAGATTGCCTCTTGAGCTCGAGTTCCCGCATCCGGTACTCGTGCTGCCTTTTCTGAGCCTCTTGCTCCGCTTCCCGTTGCTTAGCAGCTTGCTCAACCCCAAGTAACTTAGCAGCTTGCTCTGCTTCCAGTTTTTTAGCTTCTATTTCCAGCCTTCTCATGGCTTGCTCAGCCTCAAGTTGCCTAGCAGCTTGTTCTGCTTCCAATTTCTTAGCTGCTTGCTCTGCCTCCATCCTTCTCAATTCAAACTCGGCCTTCCGATCTTCCCTTTCTGGTTGACGATACTCCCTCTCCACCTCCTGTATGTAATCTGTTAATGCAGAACCCGACAATCCCATGTCTTACCCCTTTGCTTTAAGTTCTGCAGTAGTCAGTTTAGGAGTGGCCATTTTACAGAAAGGTAACTCAGCAGATAGAGTATAGATTATCTCTAAACCAATATATAGCTAATGACAAAATACTATTAATCCAAATATTTATAACACACCACACAACACAACACAATCACTCAGTGACAAGAGTAGAATCAGGACCATAGACCTATGCAGACGTGTGAAGTGTGAACAGGTCAGATAAGTCCTAACACCTATCCACATTCACTCTAGCTGGATTCTCACTAATAGGATATCTCCATCCTCTAACTAAAGATCCCGTGTTAAAAGATCCCGTTGTCTAAAGATCCCGTTGTACAAAAGATCCCGGACGAGCCCCCAATAAATGTCGTGTGTGTAAAGAATGAATGTCGTATTAGTTACTTGTTCTTCTTTACCACTTTAGTGTCGTCCCTGGAGTGAAGGGAATCAACACCCACATTATGTTTTAATCCAATATCTCTATCCTGGAGATATCCAGCAGACTATATCAACACACTCCTTCAATCTGAAGACACCTTCTTTTCACTCTTGCTCACTCCTGGATCATGCCCCCTCTCATTCTTCCCCAACATAAAATACTTGACAACTCTAGCCTCAACAAATAAACAAACAAGAAATTTATTAAAGCAAAGAGTATATGTAGGAGAAGTGTGTATGTGTGTATAAGGTGTAGAATGCGTGACGTGTATTCTAATGTTAGACCAGTGATTTAGAAGCAAAGTCTGTAACATCATAGTGCTTAGCACACAACAGCACCATTTTTTTCCGGACAGTGAACCTCACCCAGAAGATGACGACTTTCTCCAATCACTCGAACAAACAGGATGCTGGTAATCCGATAGACACTGTTGATCTTTGTCTTCACTCTACCACACGGTGAAGTTACTCTGTTTCCTAATATTTGTTTGAACTGATAGTCTTCCAATTAACTGAAATGTCACTTGGGGAAAATCTACTGTTTATTAGTCTCTGATTATAACATTGTCCCCTCTTTTAGAACACAACCTATTAATGTTTGTTAGGTAGATGTGTATATCTATATATATATGTGTCCTTAGTATGCGAGTTATTAATCTTCGGTGATGAAGCTTATCACTCATTAAACACAACACTTCTGTTCATAAAATTCTACTCAGCAGAAGCCAGGTTTCTGCGGAACAACTAGGTTCTGAGCCCCGTGTAAAACCTCTCAGCAACCTCTGTCTTCTTTCCATGAGCCATCATTTGATACAACTTGGAACTGCTTCTTCGTAATAAATCATCTCACACTCACGTGGAACACTCAAGGGGAACTGTAAATGGAACCTGTAGAGTAGATAACATCATGGTGAGGGCAACTCAGTCCTGACCGTAATTAGGTGATTGTAGGCCAATAACAGCACTCAGATCTATAACAGAGATCCGATCTCTGTCATCCGGCCAAATCGCGCATCACAATGGTCTTATACATGGCAACACCAGGAAAGAATAAAGGAACGGGTTGAAACCCAGCAGATGCCCTACTGGAAGATCCTACCATTACACATACCTCTTCTCCCTCTCAACCATCCTTAATCTCTCTAATTATTATTCCACTACATTGTCCTCAACTTCCTGAGTAAAATGATATATTGTGACGAAACGCGTTTATCTGTCTTGGGTCGTCCAGATCCCGCACTATTTTGGCGCGTCATCGGGGACTTTCCCAGCTAAAAATAGACTGAGGGAAGCCGATGGAGGACTTATTATCTAGAATCGTCTCGAAACACCGGAATTCGAGTAACCCGTGATGCTGGGTATCGCTCTAACTTCCCGTGCAGAGAGATCTAGAAACTCTAGGCGGGGAATGACGTTTTCCCGAGAAAGTATCTTTTCTCAAGAAGCACTCGCTTCTTGTGCGCATCGAGTTGGCACGAAGCGGGAAATTGGCTAAACCAGCCATTCACTTACTTTTGTTCGAAGAGAACAGACGCTGGCCTGAATGTGAGCCATTTTTGTGTTGCGTCTCACCTCAACCATGATTCGGCTGACTGTTATGAAAAGGAAGCTGAGAAGCCCTTGAACAGTTCGGAAGCTGACTGGAGAGCTGGTTTCACCATCCAGGTAGATATTTGGTTAAATCATTTAACTTTGTACGTGTGTTCCACACGCCATTGTTCTAACCTCATTACCTATGCGGATGTCCTTGCATACTAATTAGCAAACCGATCGATAACGCAGGTGACAATTAATCGTGGGTTTGTTTACCGTGTGCTCGAGAATCAGCTGTTAGGAACGCCGTAATGTGATGTGGGCGATTTGGGTTCCAAATATATGTACCATATATTGCCAATCGTTGCATCTATTAGGTTGCTGTGTTAGAATAAAACCTAGTTACTTGTGCCGGATGGAAACTTAGATTATGTCAGTCAGTTGCTGAAGCCAGAAGAACGGTTAGAAAACCAGGTAAGTTGGTAGGTGGAGATTCAGACAAAATTGTGCTTAGTTACTAAGTAAAGGAAGAACTTAGTTCTGTGCCACCAGGAATGATGTCACTATTGTGTAATAACTTAATAGTGAATTCATTGTGTGGACCAGCGGATTTCTGTGGAAAGGTAAGTGGCTTTGGTGCTATATCTATATATATATGATGTGACATTGTGTATATATATATTAGGTCATAGCATGTGATACTTCCTGGGGTAATTCCGAACACCGAATAGCTGGACGCGTGATAACACTGCGTGCCGTCGCGATGTAAATATGCGTTCTGAAATCTTGTCTAAGCTATCCTGTTTCTTTCATACTGGCGCTAGTGCGAGTGAATGCTAAGGTGCTGGAAGTATGGAAGGATGCAGGAGGCTGTATGAGACTGGGGAAATATAGAATATGGGGATGTGAAAGCAAGTTATGAAAGTATGTGTTGGTAGACCAAACCAACGATGAAGTTCAGTCCAGGCCAAGGCTAAACCACTTGGGAGGACAGAACTGGAACAGTACCCTTGGAACATGTGGGGAACATGTATTCTCAAGAAGGCTTCTTGACTCTAAGGTAGAGTCTGATAAGAAGAGTTTGCTGTGGCGTGGGCAGGTGGTCCCACCAGCAAACAGGCTTGTGTACATATTGGATGTGATCATGTACTATTCCTATATCCCGAGGGATGGTATATTGATCAAGTTTATGTTTCTTAATGTACATTGATGATGTTAGGAACGAGTCTAGGGACTCTTTACCTAGTTGTTTAATTCGATTAAATTAGAACAATAACAGCCTTGTATCATTACTGACGTTAGCGACGACTGGTAGATGATTAGGGATAGGTGAGACCAATGATCAGACTCGTCATTCTGATGTCTAGCTCTGTTTGACGGGCTGTTCTGTGAGGCCAGCTGACATTTGTGAACCCATGCTTGACTACTCTCCATATAGAGATAATGCTTTGGTTATATGAATAACTAACTAGCATGACTGAGAATTGAGTAGTTTTGGTAGGATGCATGTGAACTAATGTTTGGGCCAGTGTACTCTCACCGGTCGCTCTTCCGTTTCAGGAGTTTGCCTGTTGAGGAACCAGTCAACTATAATTGTTGTTGGCAGGAAACCACTTCGTGTGACAGAGCGAAGGGTTCAGTTCTTTACTTATCACGCCAGACTCCATCACACCAGGTACCCAATGTGGTTCACCATGCGTGAAGGTTGCTTCAAGACATACAACTGCCCTGAAGGTGCACGTGTGGGAAGTGATGGTTTGGGATCGTTTAAAATAGAAGATACTCTGTTTTTGCCAGGAACATTTCAGCATGTTGAGTAATCATGCTCGACAGGGAACACCGGTCCGTCTGGTTTGACGGGGGTTCTGCCTAAACGCAGAAGTAACTAATCTTCAGACACTTGAATGGTTCTTTGGACAGCTCGAGTGGCAGGTCTTGAGAAGAACTACACCAGTATGGACGTGTGTCAAGTGTAACCCGGTGGAAGGGACTAGGGATTATAGTCCAACCTGAATTGTTTCCGTAAAATAGATGTCTGATTCTATTCATGTACTGTTTCCGTATCCAGATTATCAACTGTGTTCTAGAAGGACTCAGTAACTTTTCAGTAGCCATATCTGATCCTACAAAGTGGGACTGTACGAGACCATTGAATTGGTCAATGCCATATCGGTTCTGCAGTGGGACTGTGCTAGGAGTGACAGACCATTCGGTTGGTCAGTGACTATTTAGTTCATCGAAGTAACCAATACTTGGAGCCAAGTCCACGAAGATTGTCTCCAACTCGGTAGTGTTCGAGAACTGTATTACCAGTGACTCCGTGGGAGTGTTATAGATGCAGTTGGTCCAGTGAAGTGTGGTCCAGCAGTGACTCTATTGTTGTGGTTCCACGTTCGGGAGACGGAGTGGTCTCCAAGGTTCTAGTCATCTCACTGGAAGGAAGCCGGGTGAGTGGCGGACCGACTGGACGGGACATCTGCATCCACTCTACTTCTCAACTCGATGAAGACACCTACATCTCTAAGTCTTTCTCTACTCTATCTTCTATTGGTGTAAATAGATTCTTCTATCAGGATGTTCATTTCAGTTCTATATTCTCAAGGGTAGAATAAACTTTATGTAAGTTGACTTGCTCTTTGTATAATGATTGAGTGTGGTCTCGGACGATGCCTAAGTGTTCATTGTTCAACAGGTGTAGGTAGTTAGTAGGGGTCTAGAATCTGGAGGGGTGTGTAGACGTAACTAAATAACCTGAGATCAACCACAGAAAAAAAAAAGTGTATCTGCTCGTCCAACCCCTGGGGCTAGAATACACGGGAGTGCTAGAGACACCTCGGGTGTGGTTCACTCTCACTACCCAAGGTGAACCCGAAACACTCCGTTACAGAGTGGGGGCTCGTCCGGGATTATTCCAAGATCTTTGTGTGTTGTAGACCTCTCACATAGGGATAGGGACTTTGTCTTTATCCTCTACTACAGTCTACATAAGATTCTACTGCTTCTACCTATTTCCTAACTGTCTGACGGACATTTGTGTTGTGGTGATTAGTTAGTACTATTGATTATTGATTCATTGTATTGCTTCACCCACACATACTTGAGTACCCACCTATCATAGTCAACATGTCTACCCAAGAGATAGACTTGGACAAAGTTCAGGAAACTGGACGTAAGTCTGGTCTGGAAGGAGATGCTTTGAAATCCTATGTGCAAGAGGTGGAAAGAAATTTTCGCCAAGAGGAAAGAGAGAGTAGGAGAGCAGAAAGAGAACTGGAAGCCAGTAAAGTGGCTCTTGAGGAAAAGAGGATAGCGGCTGATACTGAAATGAAACGGCTTGAGTTGGAAGCCGAGAAAGAAAAACGTGACCATGAGTATCGAATGAAGCTACTTGAGGCACAAGTGCCTGCTACAGGTGTAACTGATGGAGCTATGGGAGGAGGTGTACCTCCTGGCTCAGAGTCAACCAGTAGACGTGACTACCAGGCTATGAAATGGCCTTTACAGCCGTTCGAACCCGAGAAGGAACGGATAGACCAATACTTAGAGAAGTATGAAGCCATGTCTATTGCAATGGGTCTAGACAAACAGAAATGGTGTTTGAAACTCTCCCAGGGACTCCGTGCAGAAGGTTATGAGGTGTATGCACGCTTACCACCGGGGTTACAGAATGATTACCCGGCATTGAAAGCGGCTCTCTTGAAGAGATTCGAGATCACAGCGCACTCATAACGAAGGAAGTTTCGAACGGCGAAGCGAGAACCTGGTGAACTGTTTTCAGCATACAGTGTGAGATTGAACTCATACCTTCTTAAATGGATGGCCTTGGCCGGATTTAAGGAGGAGTATGAAAGTTTGCGTGAGTTGATGGTTGTAGATCAGATGCGAATGCAAATGTCTAAACCCTTGCGAAACTTCTTAGGTGAGAATGGGGCTGAGAGATTGGATATAGTCACCAAGTTAGCCGAAAGATACGTTGAAGTCTATGGCGAGACTGAGGACACCAGTCCAACAGATCCGAGATCGAAAGATAAGGATCCAGGTAAGTCAAAGAAGAAGTCAAAGAAGGCCAAAGGTTCTGATGAACCAAAGAAACAGGTAAACTCTTTAGAGAAGAGATCTAACGTCAACCAAAGAAAGAATAGCCCACCTAGTTCTCCAAAGAGAAAGAGAAGTTCACGGTGGTGCAAATTCTGTAAGTCGCCTACACATCATACAATCCGGTGTACGAGAGCACCAAAAGACTTACACTTAGCATGTTTGGCCGACGTTAAGGTGAAACCTCGTAAGAAAGTGACTTGGGCGGACGAGAATCGGGAACCAGAAAAACCTCCAGTGGTTGAGATGATAGAAGTGAATGGGCACCAGGTGGAGTGTCTGTACGACACCGGTCTGCAATTTGAAGCAGTAATTGCCTCCCACCTGGTACGCCCAGAGCAGCTCACCGGCAAGACGGTAGAGATCCAGCCGGCCACCAAGAGTGCAGTGGCTTTGAATATGCCACTGGCCCATGTAGACATTCGGTGTAAGTATGTCACGGGCACCATTCAGGCGGCGGTGCTCCCCGATCCAATCTATCCCCTGATTTTAGGGAATACTTTTGTGTTTTTAGGAGAACCTAAGACACCGATAATCGTGGGAGCTATGCAAACTCGATCCCAGACCGGGGAGGTGGCCCTGGAGGAACGGGTCTCTAACCCGTTGCCGGGGGAAATCAGAGCTGCTCAGAGTGAGGACGTTACATTGCGCCCTTGCTTTAACAAGTTGCCCAATAGTGGAAAACCGCCATCCCGGGGTCAATTCTACATGAAGAACAGGTTGCTATACCGCCGTGCGGGCAAAGAGGACCGCCAGTACGGGCAATTGGTGGTCCCTAAAGCGTATAGAACCCAACTTCTTCACATGGGACACACCATATCCTTCAGTGGACATATGGGTGTCGGGGCGACTCTCCAGCGCATTTCCTGCCACTACTATTGGCCAGGAATGACTGGGGATGTGCGAAGGTATGTCAAGTCATGCCCAGAGTGCCAAAGAGTGGCACCCAAACATTGGACAGCACCGGTGCTTCTTGGGGAGATGCCCATTATGAAGACTCCGTTTGAACGAGTCGCCGTCGACATATTGGGACCTCTTCCTCGGACGAGGAAGAGGAATATGTATATACTTACGATGGTAGACTGCTGTTCCATGTGGGCAGAAGCCATACCATTGGCCACCATTGACTCGAAAAGGGTGGCCAACGCACTTATGGAAGCCTTCACGCGGTTGGGATTCCCAAATCAGGTCCTCACGGACAACGGGTCCCAGTTTTGTGGGAAATTGATGGAAGAGGTCTTCCGAATATTTCATACCAACCACATCCATACCAGCCCGTACCACCCTCAATCCAATGGGCTAGTCGAGAGGTTCAATGGAACCCTCATGACGATGCTCAGGAAGCTGGCCCAAGATAAGCCTGAGAGATGGGATGAGTTCATTCCAGCAGCTCTCTTTGCTTATCGAGAGGTTCCCCATGGGTCCACCGGGCTGCCACCCGCGACTTTGTTGTTTGGGCGGCCGATCAAGGGACCCCTGGAAGCCTTATTGAGGTGTTGGACCGAGGATCACACTCCCGAGGAGGTGGTGTCCTCGTACAAGTATGTCGAAGAGTTGAAAGACAAACTCAAGACCGGCTGGAAATTAGCCGCGACGAATTTACGGAAGGCTCGGAAGAGACACGCCGCCTATTATAATAGGCGCACCAAAGAGCGGTCTCTCCAGGTGGGGGATAAGGTGTTACTGTTGCTCCCCATGGGAGGTAACAAGCTGGAAATCGGATGGCAAGGACCTTTCCCAGTGGAACGGGTGATTTCCCGGACTAACTATGGGATTAGGATCCGGGGAAAATCTAAGATTTTCCACATCAATCTCCTCAAGAAATACGAGGAGAGATCCGAGGAAGACTCCTCCCACCTCATGGCGATGGCCGTCGCCATGGAAACAGAGATAGGACCGGACGCTGATACGGAATACCCTTTAAATCCCCGGGAAACCTATCGGGATGTGAAGGTAAATCCCGATCTGTCGTTAGCGGATCGAGAGAAATTCAGCTGTCTGTTAGAGTCCCACCGTGATGTACTCACTGATAAACCAGGTCGGACGGGGCTGATCGAGTTCGACATGACCTTAACTAGTCCAGACCCCGTCCGGCAACGGGTCTACCCGGTGCCTTTCTCGAAGGAGAAAGCCCTGGAGGCCGAGATCCAGAAGCTTCTGGAAGATGAGATCATTTCGCCCTCGACATCCCCGTATAATGCGGGGGTGGTCTTATTGCGAAAACCCAGCGGGGAACACCGACTGTGTATCGATTACAGGCTTTTGAACAGCCATACCCACTTTCAGGTAGAGCCCCTACCGAATCCAACCCAGCTGTTTTCCCGGCTGCACCAGGCCAAATATTTCTCAAAGATTGATTTGAGTCGGGGTTATTATCAAATCCCAGTGAAGCCGGAGATCCGGCCCCTCCTAGCATTCAGTACCCATAGCGGTCATTATGAGTTCAACGTAATGCCGTTTGGGCTGAATAACGCTCCGAGTGTGTTCACGCGCATGATGCGGATGCTATTAGATCCCCTTCGGGATCCCGCGATCGTTTCCTTCATGGATGACATCCTCATTGCTTCGGTCAGTTTGGACGATCATATAGCTTCCTTAGACCGCATTTTCCGGAGACTGAGAAAAGTGGGGCTCACCGCCCGGCCCACCAAGTGTATGCTGGGGTATGGGACCCTAGAATTTCTAGGACACACATTGAGAAAGTGCAGCTGGCTCCCCGGCCACAGACGAAAAAGGATGTGAGATCCTTTGTGTCGTTATGCGGTTTCTATCAGAAATTCATTCCGCGGTTCAATATGGTAGCGGCACCATTGACCGACGCTCTGAAAAAGGGGGAGCCCGAAAAACTAGTATGGACTCCAGCATGTGAGGAGGCGTATGGTAAATTGAAACAAGCATTAACCGCGAAACCGGTACTGCAATTACCTAACCTGGAAAAACCCTTCGTGCTACGAACGGATGCTAGCAACATTGGAATCGGAGCAGCTCTACTACAGGAGGGGCGAGAAGATCAGTCTATCTTATGCCCCGTGGCATATGCCAGTCGGAAGTTGTTACCCGCTGAACGGAATTACTCAACCGTGGAACGAGAATGCCTTTCTCTGGTCTGGGCAGTTCAGAAATTCCAACCATATCTATATGGGGTACAGTTTACTGTACAATCGGATCACCAGCCACTTACGTTTCTGGCGTCATCCCAGAAACTTAATCCACGGTTGTTGAGATGGTCCTTGCTTTTGCAACCCTACCAATTCAGGATAGAATATATCCCAGGGAAAGAAAATGTCGGAGCCGACTTTCTCTCCCGCCATCCGGTCTCGAAGAAAGAAGAACGAACGACATAGACAGCTTCTGCGTAGAAGTGGAACGACGGGGTCGATCCTCTTAAAGTGGGGGCCTATGTGACGAAACGCGTTTATCTGTCTTGGGTCGTCCAGATCCCGCACTATTTTGGCGCGTCATCGGGGACTTTCCCAGCTAAAAATAGACTGAGGGAAGCCGATGGAGGACTTATTATCTAGAATCGTCTCGAAACACCGGAATTCGAGTAACCCGTGATGCTGGGTATCGCTCTAACTTCCCGTGCAGAGAGATCTAGAAACTCTAGGCGGGGAATGACGTTTTCCCGAGAAAGTATCTTTTCTCAAGAAGCACTCGCTTCTTGTGCGCATCGAGTTGGCACGAAGCGGGAAATTGGCTAAACCAGCCATTCACTTACTTTTGTTCGAAGAGAACAGACGCTGGCCTGAATGTGAGCCATTTTTGTGTTGCGTCTCACCTCAACCATGATTCGGCTGACTGTTATGAAAAGGAAGCTGAGAAGCCCTTGAACAGTTCGGAAGCTGACTGGAGAGCTGGTTTCACCATCCAGGTAGATATTTGGTTAAATCATTTAACTTTGTACGTGTGTTCCACACGCCATTGTTCTAACCTCATTACCTATGCGGATGTCCTTGCATACTAATTAGCAAACCGATCGATAACGCAGGTGACAATTAATCGTGGGTTTGTTTACCGTGTGCTCGCGAATCAGCTGTTAGGAACGCCGTAATGTGATGTGGGCGATTTGGGTTCCAAATATATGTACCATATATTGCCAATCGTTGCATCTATTAGGTTGCTGTGTTAGAATAAAACCTAGTTACTTGTGCCGGATGGAAACTTAGATTATGTCAGTCAGTTGCTGAAGCCAGAAGAACGGTTAGAAAACCAGGTAAGTTGGTAGGTGGAGATTCAGACAAAATTGTGCTTAGTTACTAAGTAAAGGAAGAACTTAGTTCTGTGCCACCAGGAATGATGTCACTATTGTGTAATAACTTAATAGTGAATTCATTGTGTGGACCAGCGGATTTCTGTGGAAAGGTAAGTGGCTTTGGTGCTATATCTATATATATATGATGTGACATTGTGTATATATATTAGGTCATAGCATGTGATACTTCCTGGGGTAATTCCGAACACCGAATAGCTGGACGCGTGATAACACTGCGTGCCGTCGCGATGTAAATATGCGTTCTGAAATCTTGTCTAAGCTATCCTGTTTCTTTCATACTGGCGCTAGTGCGAGTGAATGCTAAGGTGCTGGAAGTATGGAAGGATGCAGGAGGCTGTATGAGACTGGGGAAATATAGAATATGGGGATGTGAAAGCAAGTTATGAAAGTATGTGTTGGTAGACCAAACCAACGATGAAGTTCAGTCCAGGCCAAGGCTAAACCACTTGGGAGGACAGAACTGGAACAGTACCCTTGGAACATGTGGGGAACATGTATTCTCAAGAAGGCTTCTTGACTCTAAGGTAGAGTCTGATAAGAAGAGTTTGCTGTGGCGTGGGCAGGTGGTCCCACCAGCAAACAGGCTTGTGTACATATTGGATGTGATCATGTACTATTCCTATATCCCGAGGGATGGTATATTGATCAAGTTTATGTTTCTTAATGTACATTGATGATGTTAGGAACGAGTCTAGGGACTCTTTACCTAGTTGTTTAATTCGATTAAATTAGAACAATAACAGCCTTGTATCATTACTGACGTTAGCGACGACTGGTAGATGATTAGGGATAGGTGAGACCAATGATCAGACTCGTCATTCTGATGTCTAGCTCTGTTTGACGGGCTGTTCTGTGAGGCCAGCTGACATTTGTGAACCCATGCTTGACTACTCTCCATATAGAGATAATGCTTTGGTTATATGAATAACTAACTAGCATGACTGAGAATTGAGTAGTTTTGGTAGGATGCATGTGAACTAATGTTTGGGCCAGTGTACTCTCACCGGTCGCTCTTCCGTTTCAGGAGTTTGCCTGTTGAGGAACCAGTCAACTATAATTGTTGTTGGCAGGAAACCACTTCGTGTGACAGAGCGAAGGGTTCAGTTCTTTACTTATCACGCCAGACTCCATCACACCAGGTACCCAATGTGATTCACCATGCGTGAAGGTTGCTTCAAGACATACAACTGCCCTGAAGGTGCACGTGTGGGAAGTGATGGTTTGGGATCGTTTAAAATAGAAGATACTCTGTTTTTGCCAGGAACATTTCAGCATGTTGAGTAATCATGCTCGACAGGGAACACCGGTCCGTCTGGTTTGACGGGGGTTCTGCCTAAACGCAGAAGTAACTAATCTTCAGACACTTGAATGGTTCTTTGGACAGCTCGAGTGGCAGGTCTTGAGAAGAACTACACCAGTATGGACGTGTGTCAAGTGTAACCCGGTGGAAGGGACTAGGGATTATAGTCCAACCTGAATTGTTTCCGTAAAATAGATGTCTGATTCTATTCATGTACTGTTTCCGTATCCAGATTATCAACTGTGTTCTAGAAGGACTCAGTAACTTTTCAGTAGCCATATCTGATCCTACAAAGTGGGACTGTACGAGACCATTGAATTGGTCAATGCCATATCGGTTCTGCAGTGGGACTGTGCTAGGAGTGACAGACCATTCGGTTGGTCAGTGACTATTTAGTTCATCGAAGTAACCAATACTTGGAGCCAAGTCCACGAAGATTGTCTCCAACTCGGTAGTGTTCGAGAACTGTATTACCAGTGACTCCGTGGGAGTGTTATAGATGCAGTTGGTCCAGTGAAGTGTGGTCCAGCAGTGACTCTATTGTTGTGGTTCCACGTTCGGGAGACGGAGTGGTCTCCAAGGTTCTAGTCATCTCACTGGAAGGAAGCCGGGTGAGTGGCGGACCGACTGGACGGGACATCTGCATCCACTCTACTTCTCAACTCGATGAAGACACCTACATCTCTAAGTCTTTCTCTACTCTATCTTCTATTGGTGTAAATAGATTCTTCTATCAGGATGTTCATTTCAGTTCTATATTCTCAAGGGTAGAATAAACTTTATGTAAGTTGACTTGCTCTTTGTATAATGATTGAGTGTGGTCTCGGACGATGCCTAAGTGTTCATTGTTCAACAGGTGTAGGTAGTTAGTAGGGGTCTAGAATCTGGAGGGGTGTGTAGACGTAACTAAATAACCTGAGATCAACCACAGAAAAAAAAAAAAAGTGTATCTGCTCGTCCAACCCCTGGGGCTAGAATACACGGGAGTGCTAGAGACACCTCGGGTGTGGTTCACTCTCACTACCCAAGGTGAACCCGAAACACTCCGTTACATATATAACACAAGCTAATTGAAGCCACACAATAGAATAGTTAGTTAGTTAGTTAGTTATCAGTTGGTGTATCTTCGTTGCACTCCGGACATGTCTATAGGTGCTCAGATCCTCCCCCCCCCCAGCATATGCATCAGCGTCCGGTGGCTAATAGTGCCAGTTCTGTGTTGGTTGACGAGGCGCTTTGTTTTCCCGATGTACCTCTCGCGTCTGGCTGTGCCGATTCTTACTCCCAGGTCTTTCATCCTGGAAAGCGATGTGGAATCACTGGCGTCAAAATCCTCTGTTCTCGCCATATCTTTAAGGGCGTTAATAACATCGGCACGATCCATGGGCTGGCCATCTACAGGGGGTGCAGAGCCAGCCAATTTATCAACTCGTTCATTTCCCTCAACTCCCGCATGTCCCGGGACGAAGATTAAGGTGACTTTGCGGACAACAGACTTCCGCAGCGACTCAGTCCACTGTCTACTATTATATACATTATATAATATATTATATATTATACAATAGAATACTAATGCCGACGCTCCTATGATACTTTCTAGCACCGCACTTATAGAACATTCTATCACTAATCATAATACATTATATCACGGCACAGTACTGTACTATATTCCTAATCATACTCTTAAGTCAGATATAATTAATTGCCTACCATATGTCTATTCCTGTTGTTACTCGAGAAACTAGGCAACCCGATTGGATCTATGTCCTCGGATAACTATCACTACTTAGACAGCCCAGTCCCTCTAATATAACACAACTCGGAATAATCCCCAATCCTAACACTTCAGAATATTTTTCTCGACTCCGTCCACCTGTTTACCGCACTTGGTTTTATATGGGTGCTGGAGTGAGACACCAGAAAGTCCAGACGCCAATCAGTCCAGAATCTGGCTTTGTCCTCCTGTTTCTAGACTAACCAGAGTCAATTAGCTGTCAAGTTTCCTTTTCATCTGGGGAGTTCTTTGTCTCATCCAACAAATATCCTGGTTGTCTGTAAGCCAGAGACCTTTCTCCCATTACAGAATCCTTATGACCTCTAGCAGACATCTGTCCATTACTTTCAACGGCCAACTCCCGTTTTGTAGACAAATGTCGCCAGTACACACCTCTCGAACAACATCCTGTCATCAAACTGTCGACTGTGTGTAGAAAACGCGACGTGACTCCCTTTGATCTCATACACACTGTCGACCAGGTGCAGAAAATCTGTATCGACGTATTTTCCTCAGTTTGTTCACCATCAAAGAGTCAATTGTGTTAGCAAAATAATGTCGGGTTTAGTTATCATCGGTCGCAACTAACAAGTTTATTTATCCTGTGACACTATTAGAGCAATATATCTGACTGTTTGAGCAACATATCTGACTATTAGAGCAAAATGTCTGACTGTTTGAGCAACACATCTGACTGAGAATTCTTCATATTCTTCCTCTTCAGTATACAGCCAAAATGGCGTAGTGGTTAGTATGCTTGCCTACCAAGACAGAACAGAGGCAGGATTATTTTGCCCGATCGAGAGGGCCTGGGATCGTCATTATCTAATACAAATGAGTACCAGTTAATTTTAAAAAAAAACATTTTCTAGGATTTGCTGGGAGTAGCTGAACATATTCCAGTGTGGGTGGAAAAGAGAATTAATTAGTCTTCACTGTCATTTACTGCCAATATAGTACCTTGCGGTGTATGACAGAGGGGTCTTTATGCCTGAGGAATTAAGGCCGCCTGGCTAGTGCAGTCGCCGCGAACTGTGCAGGTTAGAACTTTCTTTTTTCCCCCGACAGAAAAAAATCCCACACCTTACCGAGGGACCGAACCCGGGTCTCCTGAAGGAGAGTCCGGCGGTCTAGCCACTCGGCCAGCCGCTCCTCATTAGTCTTCACGAATCAGTTAATAGGCTATAGAACGTCATCCTCGTCGATTTCTCAACAAATCATAAACTATGGCTATAATGTGAACACAGAAAAAGCCATTATTATACTGTATTCGACGAACATGGTGTCAGATCATAGTCAGATATGACTGAGCTACCATAATGACAGCAAATGGTACTACCTGCTTTCTGTTAGCGCCGAATTGGCACCCCATATTGTGCCAACGGCTTCGGGCGGAAGAGTACAATTGGGAGGGTACAAGCCTTACCCTGGTGCGAGGAAATGCAACCTAAAGACAAAATGTCATGGCAGGGCAGACAGGCCCTAAGCCTTGGTTAGCAGCTGGTCTAGGACCGAAGCTCCGACAGGCGGACAGTTAGAGCATTGCTTTGCTGATCCGGCAGTTTCTACAGCTTGTCTTGTTCCAGATGTATTGTTTTTACCATTCCTCTGGAGTGAACTAGGCAGGTCGAGAGAGAGAGATTATGCTGCATGGGCAACACGTGGTCTCTATATTTTAGCCAAGCTTTGTGTTATGGAGAGGTATAACTCCATCCCTGGTCTTAACCGGTCTCGGAATCAAAGCGAGAGGTAGCATTTACGGGTTATAAGTCCTTGTCAATTGGCGTAGACATGGGCCGCAACGGGTTGCCTCTGACGGTTGGAGACACCTACAGGTATCATTAATCAGCTACCGCCCGCCTCAAGCTGGGCAGCCCCCGGCCAGTTGGGTGCTGATCCGCCACAGCCTGCCTGCTTAAATGGGTGCTTGGGGCTAGGACAAAATCTAAATCGCAGGCTGTAAAACCAATGCAACAGGTATTACTAAAATGAAAATATAAACCTCAAGCTATGGCTTGCAACCTGGAACATAATAACCATGTATCCAGGAGTTTCTACTGACCTGACGAATATTGACGATGTGAGAAAAATGGCTGTGATTGATGCCGAACCCAATCGTCTTAACATTGTTATTGCTGGCCTGCAGGAGACTCGCCTAGCTGAGGATGGGTCACTCATGGGAAACAATTACACCTTGTTTTATTTTGAAGGGTAGAGAGCAGACAGAAAAAGGCAACATGGTGTGGGCTTTGCAGTGAAGAATTCGCTATTGAGAATGATTGAAATTCTAGCTGGAGGTAATGAAAGACTATTATCCCTGCGCTTAGCAACCTCTTGTGGTATTGCCACATTTATTACTGCACATGCACCGACTCTCACTTCCCCTGATGATACGAAGAATTCATTCTATGAGGAGTTAGACTCTGTGATCAAGGCAGTTCCAAAATCCGTGTGGGCAGGGACTCGAATTCATGGTCATTGTGCCTTGGAAAATACAACATCGGTCGCATGAATGAAAATAGGCAAAGGCTACTGGAGCATCGGCACGTTACCGTCTTGACAGACGATAGTTTGTCCTTTAAAAAAGCAGAATAACATTTACCTATGGCGGTAGCGAATGTGACTGATAAGGCCAATTCGCGCTGTAAATGTTCGTTCACAGTGGGTGCATGTGAACACGAGGTCATTTCCACCATCATGCACCATCTTACGTCTCACACGCTCGGTGTGTGACTTATCTGCAATAATTTTCTCCTTTGTCTTTATTCCATTTCTGATAGTTGCCCTCCATGCAACACGTTCAGCGGCGACTTGCTCCCAATGTGCATTATCAATGCCTGTATCAATCATGTCCCGCTTACACACATCTTCTACCTATCTGTAATTCACCAACAAAGATGTCCTTTGGTATTCTACAATCATCCATCCTCCTTAGATAACCTATCCATCTAAGTCTACGAAGACTGAGCATGGAATAAACCGTCACATAACCTGATCTTTCCAATACTTCAGTATTTGTGATTTTGTCTTGCCACTTAATACCAAGAATTCTTCGCAGACACCGCATATGAAAGCTGTTTAAACGTTTCTCATGGTGTGAGTAAGTTGTCCAGGTGTCATTGCCGTAAAGAAGAGTACTAAGGACACAGGCTTGATAGACAAGAACTTTTGTTATGGCAGTGAGCTTCCTGTTCTCCCAGACTCTTTTTCTTAACCTGTTCATTGTTGTTACTGCCTTACCAATCCGGATGTTGATTTCCTGATCTAGGGATAATTTGCTATTTACCACTGATCCTAGATATGTAAAATGGTCTACCATCTCTAGTTCGGCGTCGTCAATAAAGATTGATGGTACCCCATGTGCACCTTGTGACATAATCTGTGTCTTCTTTTTCATAATTGTTAAACCAAATACAGAACAATCATTGGAGAATGCAGATAGTAGACATCGCAATTCTTCCTCATAGTGGGTCGTAGCTGCAGCATCATCTGCAAAAAGCAACTCTCTGATCAGTACCCTCCTAATGTTGGTTTTGGCCTTCAATCTCTGAGCATTGTAGAGGCCGCCATCTGAGAGTGAGTGAATGTATATACCACCATCCTGATCACGAAAGGCATATTTCAGTAGAAGTGAAAAGTATATTCCAAAGAGGGTGGAAGCTAGTACACAATCTTGCTTAACTCCACTCTTGATTTCAAACTCTTCAGAAGTTGCACCATCAAACTTGATTATACCCTTCATGCCTGTGTGGAACGATTCCACAATGGACAGAAGAGTTGGTGGGCAGCCAATCTTCTTTAGTGCCTTGAACAGACCCTCACGACAGACCAAATTAAATTCCTTTGTGAGGTCGATGAAGGCAATAAACAGTGGTTGATTCTGTTCACGGCATTTTTCTTGCATTTGTCGCAATGAGAATATCATATCAGTGGTAGACCGGTTCTGTCGAAAGCCACACTGTGATTCGGGGTAGACTTGATCTCCTAGGACTTGAAGCCTGCGTAGAACAATTCTGGCAAATACTTTTCCAACAATACACAGAAGTGAGATACCCCTATAGTTGTTGCAGTCGCTCCGATCGCCCTTGTTCTTGTACAGTGTTATACAGTACGTTAACAAGTGAGATCTTGATCTTGCAATGAGGTGTCCAAAAGATGAAAATAGACGGAATGCTATTTATGAGGTGTGCTTAAGGGCAAGTGTGCATGGTAATGATACCGTTGTATTGTAGTGGAGGTCATGAGGAGATGACCACAACGCCACGTTTGATGGGAAACATGAGGAGATGACCACAACGCCACGTTTGATGGGAAACGTGAGGAGATGACCACAACGCCACGTTTGATGGGAAACGTGAGGAGATGACCACAACGCCACGTTTGATGGGAAACATGAGGAGATGACCACAGCGCCACGTTTGATGGGAAACATGAGGAGATGACCACAACGCCATGTGTGATGGGAAACATGAGGAGATGACCACATTGGTATGTTCAGGCGTAAAATGTCAGAACTTGACCACATCAGTATGGGCAGGCGTATAACTTCTTCGGATGTAGAGATAAAGAACAGTATACACTTTGTAACACGTTTCCTTCTTTCTTGGACATCCCCACTCATATATTATTTTCAGAACATTAAGGGGCTTGGCGTGTTCACCAAGACCCCTCCTAGACAAATTACTTCCCAAAACACTCCACATTGATAGACGTATAATTATGATTTCAGCTACAGGGCAATCGATGCAAAATCGTTAATATTTATACAATACGTTGCAAGCAGACGTTCATCATTCTACAAATTCTACTTATATTCAAAGACTTTTATCTAGATTCGTATCGCAGATTTGGAAACAATTAAACTATTTCTAACTAAACAATTATTGCTTTAAAATTGAGAATTTCATACTCTATAGAACCAATCATCTATAAAAGAGAAGATTGCCTCCCTTATCTTATATATAAAAAAGGAGCGTATCTCTGTATGTATTTATGTATCTCCGTATGTCCTTTATTTGTTCGCGAACGGCCCATCCGATTGAGATGAAATTTTCTACACGCCTTCCTTTCAGTCCAGAGATGCCAACTGTGATATTTTGTTAGTGTGAAATCGCCTGCTTACTCAGTATTATTTCATTTTTCATTTTTCATCATAATGTCATATATTTCAGGGGATCTAACTCGTAAAAGTTATTTCAAGGGGCATAACTTTTCCGTATAACTTATAGTCATATTGTGGCATCGTTTTCAAAGATTTATAAACTCTTTGTCCATAGTTATGTACCGGCATATGAGTTATAATAAATAATGATACAATCTGTAAGGCATTTTCAAAGTTTTCATAAAAATGATGCACAATGCATAACATTGTAACTCATCTTTTTTTGCTTAAGAAGTTACTGTAGTCATGCAGGTGATTAGAAAGAGTTTTCATTAAAAATAATGGATGGTGTGTGGTAGAACGTTCTTTTAAGTTACATTTTTTTTGTTGTATGAATTTAATGAAGCCGGACAGGGTCAGGCAGACAGATAGACAGACAGACAGACAGATAGACAGTCGGGAACAGGAACTTATACGACTACTTATATAAATTAAATGAGATGCTTCACACCAGGAGCTGGGCGATGTCGGGCCGGGTCAGACAGACAGACAGACAGACAGTCGGGAACGGGAACTTATATGACTACTTATATGAATTAAATGAGATGCTCCACACCAGGAGCTGGGCAATGCCGGGCCGGGTCAGACAGACAGACAGACAGACAGACAGACAGACAGACAGACAGACAGACAGACAGACAGACAGACAGACAGACAGTCGGTAACGGGAACGAGAACTTATATGACTACTTATATGAATTAAATGAGATGCTCCCCACCAGGGTCTGGGCGAAGCCGGGCAGGGTCAGCTAGTACTAAATAAAATCGTTTTTAGCATCCTTGCCCACCACGACAGCGGTTCGGTTTCAATTTCCTACAGCGGCAAAGTTACTTTTTTCGATCAGGACAACTCTGGGGTCGACCTGGTCTAGTTAAAATTAGTACTCAAAGTTGTCTAGAATTTTCTGGAATTATGTGGAAGGGAAATGTGATGAGGAAAGTAAATTGGCCACCAGATCTCCTTGTGGACCTAGATGGCCTCCGTGGCGTAGTAGTTAAACCGTCAGCCTCAAGCTCCGAAGGAAGTGGGCTTGTAACCGGACACCGTGGTGAGGTTCATGGGTGCCATTTTCAGGGAGACTCTTGTAGAGCTGTTCCGTGCCATGACATAAGACAGTCAAGCATTGCCTCTCCTTTGCGCATGGATTACTGCTTATATTACTATAGAAAGATGTGTGTCACTGCACCATTGAAAGTCAAAACTGTATTCACGCCCGGAAGAATAGTGCTGCATCTCATCTGTGTACATATCGTCATGCTAGAAAGTGTCATCCCGTACTTCTACACTGCACAACCAGGCATGGTCTTTGATGCACCCCGTGTTTCTACACTGCAAAACCAGGCAAGGTCTTTGATGCACCCCGTGTTTCTACGCTTCACAGCAGACATGGCCATTGATGCATAACGTAATAAGATACTGGTGGGAATTTCATTCCCTGAGAACCGGCTCAACATACCTCTTAAAAGCTTAAGAGCTTTGTTTCTCATCTTGATTAACAAAGATAAAATGCAGAAAATCTTCTTCATCTTGGTAAAAACTGCCTTTGCTTTAGGCTATTCTGTATTTATCTTCCTTAATACATATTCTGTCAGCGTTTATTTAAGTACCAAAACACAGATGATCTCTTTACAAAGACAATGGCAACGGTCACATCACATCGTGGAGCACTACATAATCTTTTTATTACGCCATGCCAGCAGCGGGAATCAAACCAACATGTATCTAATATCGATCCTCGCAGTTTGCGATTTCCGATCATCTGCCGTAGTTATATTTTATGTGACTATGTGTCAATATATCTGACAGTTTGAGCAGCATACCTGACTGTTTGAGCGACATATCTGACTATTATAGCAATATATCTGACTGTTTGAGCAACATATCTGACTATTAGAGCAATATATCTGACTGTTTGAGCAACATATCTGACTATTAGAGCAACATATGTGACTGTTTGAGCAACATATCTGACTATTAGAGCAATATATCTGTCTGTTTGAGCAACATATCTGACTCTTTGAGCGACATATCTGACTGTTTGAGCAATATATCTGTCTGTTTGAGCAACATATCTGACTCTTTGAGCGACATATCTGACTGTTTGAGCAACATATCTGACTGAAAGTTCTTCACATTCTTCCCATTCAGAATACAGCCAAAATGGCGTAATGGTTAGTAGGCTTGCCTACCAAGACAGATCAGAGGCAGGATTATTTTGTCCGACCAAATGGGCCTGGGATCGACATGATCTAATACAAATGAGTATCAGTTAATTAAAAAAACAAAACAAAAAAAACACACACATTTTCTGGGATTTGCTGGGAGTAGCTGAACATATTCGAGGGTGGGTGGAAAAGAGAATTAATTAGTCTTCATGAATCAGTTAAAAGGCAATAGAACGTCATCCTCGTTGATTCTCAACAAATCATAAACTATGGCTATAATGTGAACACATAAAAAGCGTTTATTATACTGTATTCGACGAACATGGTGTCAGAACTTAGTCAGATATGACTGAGCTACCATAATGACAGCAGATGGTACTACCTGCCTTCAGTTAGGGCCGAACGTTTGGCGGCGCTTACCAAACCCGACACCCCACATTGTGCCAACGGCTTCGGGCGGAAGAGTGCATTTAAGAGGGTACACGCATTATCCTGGTGCGAGGAAATGCAATCTAAAGACAAAATGTCATGGCAGAGCAGACCAGGCCATAGGCGTTGGTTAGCAGCTGGTCTAGGATCGAAGCTCCGACAGGCGGACAGTTAGAGGATTGCTTAGCAGATCCGACAGCTTCTGCAGCTTGTCTTGTTGCAGATGTAGGGGTGTTACCTTTTCTCTGGAGTGAACTAGGCAGGCCGAGAGCGGGATTATGCTGCATGGGCAACACGTGGTCTCTATATTTTAGCCCAGACTTTGTGCTATGGAGAGGTATAACTCCATCCCTGGTCTTAGCCGGTCTTGGAATCAAAGCGGGAGGTAGCATTTACGGGTTATAAGTCCTTGTCAATTGGCGTAGACATGGGGCCCCACGGGTTGCCTCTGACGGTGGGAAACACCTACAGGTATCACTGATCAGCTACCGCCCGCCTCAAGCTGAGCAGTCCCCGGCCAATTGGGTGCTGATCCGCCACAGCCTGCATGCTTCAATGGGTGCTTGGGGCTAGGACAAAATCTGAATCGCAGGTTGTAAAACCAATGCACAAGGTATTACTAAAAATAAAAATATAAACCTCAAGCTATGGCTTGCAACCTGGAACATAAGAACCATGTGTCCAGGATTTTGCACTGACCTGACGAATATTGACGATGTGAGAAAAACGGCAGTGTTTGATGCTGAAATCAATCGTCTTTACATTGATATTGCTGGCCTACAGAAGACTCGCCTAGCTGAGGATGGGTCACTCAGGGAAAACAATTACACCTTTTTTTGTTTGAAGGGTAGAGAGCAGACAGAAAAAAGGCAACATGGTGTGGGCTTTGCAGTGAAGAATTCGCTATTGAGAATGATTGAAATTCTAGCTGGAGGTAATGAAAGACTATTATCCCTGCGCTTAGCAACCTCTTGTGGTATTGCCACATTTATTACTGCACATGCACCGACTCTCACTTCCCCTGATGATACGAAGAATTCATTCTATGAGGAGTTAGACTCTGTGATCAAGGCAGTTCCAAAATCCGTGTGGGCAGGGACTCGAATTCATGGTCATTGTGCCTTGGAAAATACAACATCGGTCGCATGAATGAAAATAGGCAAAGGCTACTGGAGCATCGGCACGTTACCGTCTTGACAGACGATAGTTTGTCCTTTAAAAAAGCAGAATAACATTTACCTATGGCGGTAGCGAATGTGACTGATAAGGCCAATTCGCGCTGTAAATGTTCGTTCACAGTGGGTGCATGTGAACACGAGGTCATTTCCACCATCATGCACCATCTTACGTCTCACACGCTCGGTGTGTGACTTATCTGCAATAATTTTCTCCTTTGTCTTTATTCCATTTCTGATAGTTGCCCTCCATGCAACACGTTCAGCGGCGACTTGCTCCCAATGTGCATTATCAATGCCTGTATCAATCATGTCCCGCTTACACACATCTTTGTATCGTAGTAGAGGCCAATCCTGAGATCTCTTACCTATCTGTAATTCACCAACAAAGATGTCCTTTGGTATTCTACAATCATCCATCCTCCTTAGATAACCTATCCATCTAAGTCTACGAAGACTGAGCATGGAATAAACCGTCACATAACCTGATCTTTCCAATACTTCAGTATTTGTGATTTTGTCTTGCCACTTAATACCAAGAATTCTTCGCAGACACCGCATATGAAAGCTGTTTAAACGTTTCTCATGGTGTGAGTAAGTTGTCCAGGTGTCATTGCCGTAAAGAAGAGTACTAAGGACACAGGCTTGATAGACAAGAACTTTTGTTATGGCAGTGAGCTTCCTGTTCTCCCAGACTCTTTTTCTTAACCTGTTCATTGTTGTTACTGCCTTACCAATCCGGATGTTGATTTCCTGATCTAGGGATAATTTGCTATTTACCACTGATCCTAGATATGTAAAATGGTCTACCATCTCTAGTTCGGCGTCGTCAATAAAGATTGATGGTACCCCATGTGCACCTTGTGACATAATCTGTGTCTTCTTTTTCATAATTGTTAAACCAAATACAGAACAATCATTGGAGAATGCAGATAGTAGACATCGCAATTCTTCCTCATAGTGGGTCGTAGCTGCAGCATCATCTGCAAAAAGCAACTCTCTGATCAGTACCCTCCTAATGTTGGTTTTGGCCTTCAATCTCTGAGCATTGTAGAGGCCGCCATCTGAGAGTGAGTGAATGTATATACCACCATCCTGATCACGAAAGGCATATTTCAGTAGAAGTGAAAAGTATATTCCAAAGAGGGTGGAAGCTAGTACACAATCTTGCTTAACTCCACTCTTGATTTCAAACTCTTCAGAAGTTGCACCATCAAACTTGATTATACCCTTCATGCCTGTGTGGAACGATTCCACAATGGACAGAAGAGTTGGTGGGCAGCCAATCTTCTTTAGTGCCTTGAACAGACCCTCACGACAGACCAAATTAAATTCCTTTGTGAGGTCGATGAAGGCAATAAACAGTGGTTGATTCTGTTCACGGCATTTTTCTTGCATTTGTCGCAATGAGAATATCATATCAGTGGTAGACCGGTTCTGTCGAAAGCCACACTGTGATTCGGGGTAGACTTGATCTCCTAGGACTTGAAGCCTGCGTAGAACAATTCTGGCAAATACTTTTCCAACAATACACAGAAGTGAGATACCCCTATAGTTGTTGCAGTCGCTCCGATCGCCCTTGTTCTTGTACAGTGTTATACAGTACGTTAACAAGTGAGATCTTGATCTTGCAATGAGGTGTCCAAAAGATGAAAATAGACGGAATGCTATTTATGAGGTGTGCTTAAGGGCAAGTGTGCATGGTAATGATACCGTTGTATTGTAGTGGAGGTCATGAGGAGATGACCACAACGCCACGTTTGATGGGAAACATGAGGAGATGACCACAACGCCACGTTTGATGGGAAACGTGAGGAGATGACCAGAACGCCACGTTTGATGGGAAACATGAGGAGATGACCACAGCGCCACGTTTGATGGGAAACATGAGGAGATGACCACAACGCGCACGTTTGATGGGAAACATGAGGAGATGACCACAACGCCATGTGTGATGGGAAACATGAGGAGATGACCACATTGGTATGTTCAGGCGTAAAATGTCAGAACTTGACCACATCAGTATGGGCAGGCGTATAACTTCTTCGGATGTAGAGATAAAGAACAGTATACACTTTGTAACACGTTTCCTTCTTTCTTGGACATCCCCACTCATATATTATTTTCAGAACATTAAGGGGCTTGGCGTGTTCACCAAGACCCCTCCTAGACAAATTACTTCCCAAAACACTCCACATTGATAGACGTATAATTATGATTTCAGCTACAGGGCAATCGATGCAAAATCGTTAATATTTATACAATACGTTGCAAGCAGACGTTCATCATTCTACAAATTCTACTTATATTCAAAGACTTTTATCTAGATTCGTATCGCAGATTTGGAAACAATTAAACTATTTCTAACTAAACAATTATTGCTTTAAAATTGAGAATTTCATACTCTATAGAACCAATCATCTATAAAAGAGAAGATTGCCTCCCTTATACTAAATAAAATCGTTTTTAGCATCCTTGCCCACCACGACAGCGGTTCGGTTTCAATTTCCTACAGCGGCAAAGTTACTTTTTTCGATCAGGACAACTCTGGGGTCGACCTGGTCTAGTTAAAATTAGTACTCAAAGTTGTCTAGAATTTTCTGGAATTATGTGGAAGGGAAATGTGATGAGGAAAGTAAATTGGCCACCAGATCTCCTTGTGGACCTAGATGGCCTCCGTGGCGTAGTAGTTAAACCGTCAGCCTCAAGCTCCGAAGGAAGTGGGCTTGTAACCGGACACCGTGGTGAGGTTCATGGGTGCCATTTTCAGGGAGACTCTTGTAGAGCTGTTCCGTGCCATGACATAAGACAGTCAAGCATTGCCTCTCCTTTGCGCATGGATTACTGCTTATATTACTATAGAAAGATGTGTGTCACTGCACCATTGAAAGTCAAAACTGTATTCACGCCCGGAAGAATAGTGCTGCATCTCATCTGTGTACATATCGTCATGCTAGAAAGTGTCATCCCGTACTTCTACACTGCACAACCAGGCATGGTCTTTGATGCACCCCGTGTTTCTACACTGCAAAACCAGGCAATGTCTTTGATGCACCCCGTGTTTCTACGCTTCACAGCAGACATGGCCATTGATGCATAACGTAATAAGATACTGGTGGGAATTTCATTCCCTGAGAACCGGCTCAACATACCTCTTAAAAGCTTAAGAGCTTTGTTTCTCATCTTGATTAACAAAGATAAAATGCAGAAAATTTTCTTCATCTTGGTAAAAACTGCCTTTGCTTTAGGCTATTCTGTATTTATCTTCCTTAATACATATTCTGTCAGCGTTTATTTAAGTACCAAAACACAGATGATCTCTTTACAAAGACAATGGCAACGGTCACATCACATCGTGGAGCACTACATAATCTTTTTATTACGCCATGCCAGCAGCGGGAATCAAACCAACATGTATCTAATATCGATCCTCGCAGTTTGCGATTTCCGATCATCTGCCGTAGTTATATTTTATGTGACTATGTGTCAATATATCTGACAGTTTGAGCAGCATACCTGACTGTTTGAGCGACATATCTGACTATTATAGCAATATATCTGACTGTTTGAGCAACATATCTGACTATTAGAGCAATATATCTGACTGTTTGAGCAACATATCTGACTATTAGAGCAACATATGTGACTGTTTGAGCAACATATCTGACTATTAGAGCAATATATCTGTCTGTTTGAGCAACATATCTGACTCTTTGAGCGACATATCTGACTGTTTGAGCAATATATCTGTCTGTTTGAGCAACATATCTGACTCTTTGAGCGACATATCTGACTGTTTGAGCAACATATCTGACTGAAAGTTCTTCACATTCTTCCCATTCAGAAAACAGCCAAAATGGCGTAATGGTTAGTAGGCTTGCCTACCAAGACAGATCAGAGGCAGGATTATTTTGTCCGACCAAATGGGCCTGGGATCGACATGATCTAATACAAATGAGTATCAGTTAATTAAAAAAAAAACAAAAAAAAACACACACATTTTCTGGGATTTGCTGGGAGTAGCTGAACATATTCGAGGGTGGGTGGAAAAGAGAATTAATTAGTCTTCATGAATCAGTTAAAAGGCAATAGAACGTCATCCTCGTTGATTCTCAACAAATCATAAACTATGGCTATAATGTGAACACATAAAAAGCGTTTATTATACTGTATTCGACGAACATGGTGTCAGAACTTAGTCAGATATGACTGAGCTACCATAATGACAGCAGATGGTACTACCTGCCTTCAGTTAGGGCCGAACGTTTGGCGGCGCTTACCAAACCCGACACCCCACATTGTGCCAACGGCTTCGGGCGGAAGAGTGCATTTAAGAGGGTACACGCATTATCCTGGTGCGAGGAAATGCAATCTAAAGACAAAATGTCATGGCAGAGCAGACCAGGCCATAGGCGTTGGTTAGCAGCTGGTCTAGGATCGAAGCTCCGACAGGCGGACAGTTAGAGGATTGCTTAGCAGATCCGACAGCTTCTGCAGCTTGTCTTGTTGCAGATGTAGGGGTGTTACCTTTTCTCTGGAGTGAACTAGGCAGGCCGAGAGCGGGATTATGCTGCATGGGCAACACGTGGTCTCTATATTTTAGCCCAGACTTTGTGCTATGGAGAGGTATAACTCCATCCCTGGTCTTAGCCGGTCTTGGAATCAAAGCGGGAGGTAGCATTTACGGGTTATAAGTCCTTGTCAATTGGCGTAGACATGGGGCGCCACGGGTTGCCTCTGACGGTGGGAAACACCTACAGGTATCACTGATCAGCTACCGCCCGCCTCAAGCTGAGCAGTCCCCGGCCAATTGGGTGCTGATCCGCCACAGCCTGCATGCTTCAATGGGTGCTTGGGGCTAGGACAAAATCTGAATCGCAGGTTGTAAAACCAATGCACAAGGTATTACTAAAAATAAAAATATAAACCTCAAGCTATGGCTTGCAACCTGGAACATAAGAACCATGTGTCCAGGATTTTGCACTGACCTGACGAATATTGACGATGTGAGAAAAACGGCAGTGTTTGATGCTGAAATCAATCGTCTTTACATTGATATTGCTGGCCTACAGAAGACTCGCCTAGCTGAGGATGGGTCACTCAGGGAAAACAATTACACCTTTTTTTGTTTGAAGGGTAGAGAGCAGACAGAAAAAAGGCAACATGGTGTGGGCTTTGCAGTGAAGAATTCGCTATTGAGAATGATTGAAATTCTAGCTGGAGGTAATGAAAGACTATTATCCCTGCGCTTAGCAACCTCTTGTGGTATTGCCACATTTATTACTGCACATGCACCGACTCTCACTTCCCCTGATGATACGAAGAATTCATTCTATGAGGAGTTAGACTCTGTGATCAAGGCAGTTCCAAAATCCGTGTGGGCAGGGACTCGAATTCATGGTCATTGTGCCTTGGAAAATACAACATCGGTCGCATGAATGAAAATAGGCAAAGGCTACTGGAGCATTGGCACGTTACCGTCTTGACAGACGATAGTTTGTGCTTTAAAAAAGCAGAATAACATTTACCTATGGCGGTAGCGAATGTGACTGATAAGGCCAATTCGCGCTGTAAATGTTCGTTCACAGTGGGTGCATGTGAACACGAGGTCATTTCCACCATCATGCACCATCTTACGTCTCACACGCTCGGTGTGTGACTTATCTGCAATAATTTTCTCCTTTGTCTTTATTCCATTTCTGATAGTTGCCCTTCATGCAACACGTTCAGCGGCGACTTGCTCCCAATGTGCATTATCAATGCCTGTATCAATCATGTCCCGCTTACACACATCTTTGTATCGTAGTAGAGGCCAATCCTGAGATCTCTTACCTATCTGTAATTCACCAACAAAGATGTCCTTTGGTATTCTACAATCATCCATCCTCCTTAGATAACCTATCCATCTAAGTCTACGAAGACTGAGCATGGAATAAACCGTCACATAACCTGATCTTTCCAATACTTCAGTATTTGTGATTTTGTCTTGCCACTTAATACCAAGAATTCTTCGCAGACACCGCATATGAAAGCTGTTTAAACGTTTCTCATGGTGTGAGTAAGTTGTCCAGGTGTCATTGCCATAAAGAAGAGTACTAAAGACACAGGCTTGATAGACAAGAACTTTTGTTATGGCAGTGAGCTTCCTGTTCTCCCAGACTCTTTTTCTTAACCTGTTCATTGTTGTTACTGCCTTACCAATCCGGATGTTGATTTCCTGATCTAGGGATAATTTGCTATTTACCACTGATCCTAGATATGTAAAATGGTCTACCATCTCTAGTTCGGCGTCGTCAATAAAGATTGATGGTACCCCATGTGCACCTTGTGACATAATCTGTGTCTTCTTTTTCATAATTGTTAAACCAAATACAGAACAATCATTGGAGAATGCAGATAGTAGACATCGCAATTCTTCCTCATAGTGGGTCGTAGCTGCAGCATCATCTGCAAAAAGCAACTCTCTGATCAGTACCCTCCTAATGTTGGTTTTGGCCTTCAATCTCTGAGCATTGTAGAGGCCGCCATCTGAGAGTGAGTGAATGTATATACCACCATCCTGATCACGAAAGGCATATTTCAGTAGAAGTGAAAAGTATATTCCAAAGAGGGTGGAAGCTAGTACACAATCTTGCTTAACTCCACTCTTGATTTCAAACTCTTCAGAAGTTGCACCATCAAACTTGATTATACCCTTCATGCCTGTGTGGAACGATTCCACAATGGACAGAAGAGTTGGTGGGCAGCCAATCTTCTTTAGTGCCTTGAACAGACCCTCACGACAGACCAAATTAAATTCCTTTGTGAGGTCGATGAAGGCAATAAACAGTGGTTGATTCTGTTCACGGCATTTTTCTTGCATTTGTCGCAATGAGAATATCATATCAGTGGTAGACCGGTTCTGTCGAAAGCCACACTGTGATTCGGGGTAGACTTGATCTCCTAGGACTTGAAGCCTGCGTAGAACAATTCTGGCAAATACTTTTCCAACAATACACAGAAGTGAGATACCCCTATAGTTGTTGCAGTCGCTCCGATCGCCCTTGTTCTTGTACAGTGTTATACAGTACGTTAACAAGTGAGATCTTGATCTTGCAATGAGGTGTCCAAAAGATGAAAATAGACGGAATGCTATTTATGAGGTGTGCTTAAGGGCAAGTGTGCATGGTAATGATACCGTTGTATTGTAGTGGAGGTCATGAGGAGATGACCACAACGCCACGTTTGATGGGAAACATGAGGAGATGACCACAACGCCACGTTTGATGGGAAACGTGAGGAGATGACCACAACGCCACGTTTGATGGGAAACATGAGGAGATGACCACAACGCCACGTTTGATGGGAAACATGAGGAGATGACCACAACGCGCACGTTTGATGGGAAACATGAGGAGATGACCACAACGCCATGTGTGATGGGAAACATGAGGAGATGACCACATTGGTATGTTCAGGCGTAAAATGTCAGAACTTGACCACATCAGTATGGGCAGGCGTATAACTTCTTCGGATGTAGAGATAAAGAACAGTATACACTTTGTAACACGTTTCCTTCTTTCTTGGACATCCCCACTCATATATTATTTTCAGAACATTAAGGGGCTTGGCGTGTTCACCAAGACCCCTCCTAGACAAATTACTTCCCAAAACACTCCACATTGATAGACGTATAATTATGATTTCAGCTACAGGGCAATCGATGCAAAATCGTTAATATTTATACAATACGTTGCAAGCAGACGTTCATCATTCTACAAATTCTACTTATATTCAAAGACTTTTATCTAGATTCGTATCGCAGATTTGGAAACAATTAAACTATTTCTAACTAAACAATTATTGCTTTAAAATTGAGAATTTCATACTCTATAGAACCAATCATCTATAAAAGAGAAGATTGCCTCCCTTATACTAAATAAAATCGTTTTTAGCATCCTTGCCCACCACGACAGCGGTTCGGTTTCAATTTCCTACAGCGGCAAAGTTACTTTTTTCGATCAGGACAACTCTGGGGTCGACCTGGTCTAGTTAAAATTAGTACTCAAAGTTGTCTAGAATTTTCTGGAATTATGTGGAAGGGAAATGTGATGAGGAAAGTAAATTGGCCACCAGATCTCCTTGTGGACCTAGATGGCCTCCGTGGCGTAGTAGTTAAACCGTCAGCCTCAAGCTCCGAAGGAAGTGGGCTTGTAACCGGACACCGTGGTGAGGTTCATGGGTGCCATTTTCAGGGAGACTCTTGTAGAGCTGTTCCGTGCCATGACATAAGACAGTCAAGCATTGCCTCTCCTTTGCGCATGGATTACTGCTTATATTACTATAGAAAGATGTGTGTCACTGCACCATTGAAAGTCAAAACTGTATTCACGCCCGGAAGAATAGTGCTGCATCTCATCTGTGTACATATCGTCATGCTAGAAAGTGTCATCCCGTACTTCTACACTGCACAACCAGGCATGGTCTTTGATGCACCCCGTGTTTCTACGCTTCACAGCAGACATGGCCATTGATGCATAACGTAATAAGATACTGGTGGGAATTTCATTCCCTGAGAACCGGCTCAACATACCTCTTAAAAGCTTAAGAGCTTTGTTTCTCATCTTGATTAACAAAGATAAAATGCAGAAAATTTTCTTCATCTTGGTAAAAACTGCCTTTGCTTTAGGCTATTCTGTATTTATCTTCCTTAATACATATTCTGTCAGCGTTTATTTAAGTACCAAAACACAGATGATCTCTTTACAAAGACAATGGCAACGGTCACATCACATCGTGGAGCACTACATAATCTTTTTATTACGCCATGCCAGCAGCGGGAATCAAACCAACATGTATCTAATATCGATCCTCGCAGTTTGCGATTTCCGATCATCTGCCGTAGTTATATTTTATGTGACTATGTGTCAATATATCTGACAGTTTGAGCAGCATACCTGACTGTTTGAGCGACATATCTGACTATTATAGCAATATATCTGACTGTTTGAGCAACATATCTGACTATTATAGCAATATATCTGACTGTTTGAGCAACATATCTGACTATTAGAGCAACATATGTGACTGTTTGAGCAACATATCTGACTATTAGAGCAATATATCTGTCTGTTTGAGCAACATATCTGACTCTTTGAGCGACATATCTGACTGTTTGAGCAATATATCTGTCTGTTTGAGCAACATATCTGACTCTTTGAGCGACATATCTGACTGTTTGAGCAATATATCTGTCTGTTTGAGCAACATATCTGACTCTTTAAGCGACATATCTGACTGTTTGAGCAATATATCTGTCTGTTTGAGCAACATATCTGACTCTTTGAGCGACATATCTGACTGTTTGAGCAACATATCTGACTGAAAGTTCTTCACATTCTTCCCATTCAGAATACAGCCAAAATGGCGTAATGGTTAGTAGGCTTGCCTACCAAGACAGATCAGAGGCAGGATTATTTTGTCCGACCAAAAGGGCCTGGGATCGACATGATCTAATACAAATGAGTATCAGTTAATTAAAAAAAAAACAAAAAAAACACACACATTTTCTGGGATTTGCTGGGAGTAGCTGAACATATTCGAGGGTGGGTGGAAAAGAGAATTAATTAGTCTTCATGAATCAGTTAAAAGGCAATAGAACGTCATCCTCGTTGATTCTCAACAAATCATAAACTATGGCTATAATGTGAACACAGAAAAAGCGTTTATTATACTGTATTCGACGAACATGGTGTCAGAACTTAGTCAGATATGACTGAGCTACCATAATGACAGCAGATGGTACTACCTGCCTTCAGTTAGGGCCGAACGTTTGGCGGCGCTTACCAAACCCGACACCCCACATTGTGCCAACGGCTTCGGGCGGAAGAGTGCATTTAAGAGGGTACACGCATTATCCTGGTGCGAGGAAATGCAATCTAAAGACAAAATGTCATGGCAGAGCAGACCAGGCCATAGGCGTTGGTTAGCAGCTGGTCTAGGATCGAAGCTCCGACAGGCGGACAGTTAGAGGATTGCTTAGCAGATCCGACAGCTTCTGCAGCTTGTCTTGTTGCAGATGTAGGGGTGTTACCTTTTCTCTGGAGTGAACTAGGCAGGCCGAGAGCGGGATTATGCTGCATGGGCAACACGTGGTCTCTATATTTTAGCCCAGACTTTGTGCTATGGAGAGGTATAACTCCATCCCTGGTCTTAGCCGGTCTTGGAATCAAAGCGGGAGGTAGCATTTACGGGTTATAAGTCCTTGTCAATTGGCGTAGACATGGGGCGCCACGGGTTGCCTCTGACGGTGGGAAACACCTACAGGTATCACTGATCAGCTACCGCCCGCCTCAAGCTGAGCAGTCCCCGGCCAATTGGGTGCTGATCCGCCACAGCCTGCATGCTTCAATGGGTGCTTGGGGCTAGGACAAAATCTGAATCGCAGGTTGTAAAACCAATGCACAAGGTATTACTAAAAATAAAAATATAAACCTCAAGCTATGGCTTGCAACCTGGAACATAAGAACCATGTGTCCAGGATTTTGCACTGACCTGACGAATATTGACGATGTGAGAAAAACGGCAGTGTTTGATGCCGAACTCAATCGTCTTAACATTGATATTGCTGGCCTACAGAAGACTCGCCTAGCTGAGGATGGGTCACTCAGGGAAAACAATTACACCTTTTTTTGTTTGAAGGGTAGAGAGCAGACAGAAAAAAGGCAACATGGTGTGGGCTTTGCAGTGAATAATTCGCTATTGGGAATGATTGAAATTCCAGCAGGAGGAAATAAAAGACTTATCCCTGCGCTTGGCAACCTCTTGTGGTTTTGCCACAGTTATCACTGTATATGCACCGACTCTCACTTCCCCTGATGATTTGAAGGATTCGTTCTATGAGGAGTTAGACTCTGTGATCAAGGCAGTTCCAAAATCCGACTACATTGATATGCTCGGTGATTTCAATGCTCGTGTGGGCAAGGACTCGTGTTCATGGCCAGTGTGCCTTGAAAAATACAACATCGGTTGCATGAATGAAAATAGGCACAGGCTACTGGAGCATTGCACCTGATGCATCTATGTATTACAAACTCCTTTTTTAAAAACAGAACAGCTGCATAAGGTCACATGGAAACATCCAAGATCCGGCCATTGACAACAGCTGGACTTCATCATCACACGAAGACAACATCTGAACCAAACATCATTAACTCGAAGTTACCACAGTGCTGACTGTGATACGAATCATTCTTTGGTTGTTGCAAGGGTTAGACTGAGACCAAAGAGAACCTACGAAGCTAAAAACAAATCTAGCCTCAGGATTAATATTATTAATAACCACGATCCTGATAAGTGCTTTGAGTTCCAACAGTAATTTGAAGACTCTTACACTGATACATCAGAAAACTGTACAACAAGTGAAAAGTGGGGTAAACTTAAGGAAACTCTTTATAAAACAGCTGTAGGTGTTTACGGCACTGGGATCATAAGAGGCAGGCTTGGTTTGCGGCAAACAGCCAGACACTGCAGCCCTTGATTGATAAGAAGAAGATAGCTCTCTTAAGAAACAAGGAAAGAACAACGCGTAACACTCTGAGTGAGCTGAAGCAAGCTGGGAAGGATGTACAGAAGGCTGCCAGGCAGTGTGCAAATGACTATTGGATCAAGTTATGTGGGTCCATTCAAAATGTAAATGATACGGGAAACATAAGAAGCATGTATGAAGGTATAAAGAAACCCTGTGGTCCAATAATCGAAAGAAGCGAATCATTGAAAACCTTGACTGGAGAAATCATTACTGATAAGAAACAGCAAATGGATAGACGGGAATTTGGAGCTTTACTAAAGTGAGACCAAACTAGCGGATGATGCCCTCAACGCCATAGAGGCCTTACCAACTCTTGACCACCTGGACACACTTCTCACCATAACAGAAGTTAAGTGTGCTATAAATGAACTTGCATCTGGCAAGGCTCCAGGTAAGGATGGGATTGCAATAGAGGTTATCAGACACACTGACTCACACACTCACATAATAGAGCTATGCTGGCAATAAGGACAAGTCCCACGGTATTTAAATGATTCAAGCATCATAACACTGTTCAAGAACAAGGGCGATAGGAGCGACTGCAACAACTATAGGGGCATCTCACTACTGTGTATTGTTGGGAAAGTATGTGCCAGAATTTTCTGCGCAGACTTCAAGTCCTAGGAGACCAAGTCTACCCCGAACCACAGTGTGGCTTTCGACAGAACCGGTCAACCATTGATATGATAATCGCATTGCGACAAATGAAAGAAAATGCCGTGAACAGAATCAACCACTGTGTATTGCCTTCATCGACCTCACAAAGGCAGTTTATTTGGTCAGTTGTGAGGGTCTGTTCAAGGCACCAAAGAAAATTGGCTGCCCACCAACTCTTCTGTCCATTGTGGAATCGTTCCACACAGGCATGAATGGCATAATCAAGTTTGATGGTGCAACTTCAGAAGAGTTTGAAATCAAGACTCGAGTTAAGCAAGGTTCTATACTAGCTTCCACCCTCTTTGGAATATACTTTTCACTTCTACTGAAATATGCCTTTCGTGATCAGGATGGTGGTATATACATTCACTCACGCTCAGGTGGTGGCCTTTACAATGCTCAGAGATAGAAAGTCAAGACCAAAATTAGGAGGTACTGATCAGAGGAGTTACTTTTTGCAGATGATGCTGCAGTTACGACCCACTCTGAGGTCGAATTACAATGTCTACTATTTGCATTGTCAATGCTTGTTCTGAAGTTGGTTTAACAATTAGTAAAAAGAAGACACGATTATGTCACAAGGTGCACATGGGATACCATCAATCTTTATTGACGACGCTGAACCAGAGATAATAGACAACTTTACATATCTAGGATGAGAGGTAAATAGCAAATTATCCCTAGGTCAGGAAATCAACATCAGGATTGGTAAGGCAGCAACAACAATGAACAGGTTAAGAAAAAGAGTGGGAGAACTGGAAGCTTACTGCCAAAACAAAAGTCCTTGTCTATTAAGCCTGTGTCCTTTGTACTCTTCTTTAAGGAAAGATCAGGTTGTGTGACCGTTTATTCCATGCTCAGTCTTCGTAGACTTAGATTGATTGGGCATGTTAGGAGGATTTGATGATGGTAGAATACCAAAGGCCATCTTTGTTGGTGAATTACAGATGGGTAAGAGATCTCAGTGTCGGCCTCTACTACGATACAAAGATGTGTGTAAGCGAGACATGATTGATACATGCATTGATAATGCACAATGGGAGCAAGTCGCCGCTGAACGTGTTGCATGGATGGCAAATATAAAAAATGGAATAAAGACAAAGGAGCAAATTATTGCAGATAAGTCACACACCGAGCGTGTGAGACGTAAGATGGTGCATGATGGTGGAAATTACCATGTGTTCACATGCATCCACTGTGGACGACCATTTACAACGCGAATTGACCTTATCAGTCACATTCGCTACCACCATGGGTTTAGTTATTATGCCTTTGTGAAGCACAAACCATCGTCTGTCAAGACGGCAAGGTGCCAATGAATTCGACGAACAATACACGTTTGCTGGAATATAATGAGCCGATAGCAATTGGGGGGGGGGGGGGGGGGGTGTTCCAGTCGGTTTCTAGAAATTGCCTGGACAGGAAAGTCTAAGTGGAAAAGAACTTCCCAGTCTACTTCCTGACCTTGAAAATATGAAGGACTCACATTTCCTAGTCCATCGACGGGGACCAACTTTATATACCGTACATTAGCAAACGAGATCTGGATCTTGCAATGAGGGTCCAACAGATGAAAAAAAGACAGAATGCACGTTATGAGATGTACAGACCAGATGGAAACAGGGGAAGAGACCGACCATGTAAACGTTGGATAGAGGGAATAGCAGAATCCATGGGAATATCGATACGTGAAGCCCTTAATCGGGCACTCTCACGATGTTTATATTTTACCTCAACACCGCAAGGTACAAGAGGAACATGATGAGATGAGATGAGATGAGATGAGATGAGTACGTTATAAGGTGTGCTTAAGTACAAACGTGCATGATAATGACACCATTATATGATGGTGGAAGTCACGAGGAGATGACCATAACGCCATGTGTAGATGGGAAATAGCAGGATATGACCATATCAGTATGTGCAGGCGTAAAACATCAGAACATGACCACATCGGTATGTGCAGACTTAACACATTAGGAGATGACCACAACACCATGCAGAGACTTGGAACATCAGTAGATGATCACAATGTTATGTTTGGTGGAAAACATCAAGAGATGATCACAGTGTTATGTCTGGTGGAAAACATCAAGAGATGATCACAATGCTATAGTTTAGTCGACGGATCAACATCACGGCAAACGGGTGTAACCCATAAATGCTCCGTTCTACTCCTAACTCAAACCTGAGTCTGGAGAAACTCAGCTCAATGCACGAACTCCGTTGCATCGGCGAGGATCCTGAAATACTTTGGGTAGATTTTTAACTCGAAATTTTGCCCAGGCAGCACCGTTAGGCTACTCTTTTTCGATTTCCAATTGCCAAGGGATTTTTTACGTGCGCAACAATACACACGGGCGTCCGATCTCACTACCCAGAGACCAGGGGAAATGTTATTACTGGAAGTCCAGGTGGATTTTTTAAAATAAATCCCGGTCATCACCGGGGTCTGAACCCGGGACCTCCAGCACTCAAGGCGGACACCATACCCCGAGACCACTCAGCCCTCTTGTATATATATGGTCATGTTCTAGTTGCACTGGATATTATTATCAACTGCTTCCAGATAAAAAACAACAACATCAACAACATCTTGAGCATTTAGTTATCATCACCAAGCATCTTGCTAATTGACGTGTGCGATCCATACACACATACATAACAATATATGCTTCATCACATCTTATGATCTCCGTCGGCATGGATCAATTCATGTGTTCACTATTTTCAGTGCCACGATTCCAGACTGTCAAGAATCATCTCTCGCTGTCTTCCTCTATCTCTCTTTCTACAGATGTTCCCGGTTGTCACAATATGTTTCAGTTTTCCTCATCTCATAATATGGCAATATAAATATATATATGAAGACTGCATCTTTCTGATGTTTGTGATTCAGTTGTCTCTGTTACTTTGATTCCCACATAACTTCCCGATTGCTAATTTATGTTGCCCAAAAGATTTTCAGCATTCTTCTATAAACCCACGTCTCCAAAGCTACCATGGATTTTTATTTCGCTTTATTTAATAATTGTCCAGGATTCGCAGCAATATGTTAGAACAGGTTCTATGTAACACGCAAGAATTCTTTATCTAACTTCCAATGATAAGGACTAATTACATAATATGGTCTTCATCTGATAGAATACGGTATTTGCTTGTCCTATTCTGTTTTTCAAATCTGTGCCCTGATATTTGAGCATTTAGTACAAAGGGTACAAAGTCGGTGACGTATTGAGTAAATAAAGTTTAGTACCACCATCGCGCCCCCTCATGCTTCGTTAGTACATCCAATGAGATTGCTCAGATACCCCTACCAGACTAGTCACCGTCCTGCCCTCCTGCCCCGCCCCCTTTCTTTCAACGTGCTCACTGAACCGTGACACCTATCACCGGGTATAAAAAGGATACATCGAAGATTCTCTGAGTTGCTTACAAATCGCCACTGTAAAGTGAGTATGAACATTTTTTTTCAATTCACATTGTTTTCAATTCTCATTTTCTTCACTCCTTTCATTTTTTTCATCCTTTTGTTCTTCTCGTCCTGTCGTCACCTTCTGATGTAGTCACAGGAGATCTCCTTGACTGTATGTTGTGTTTGTGAATGTGTTTGTTTGCTGATGAAGGCTAGTCTCCGCAACGTCCTGTATGTGTCTTAATTATGTTATGTAAAGCTGCACTACTTTGTGTCATTTTATATTGAGTAAATAAAGAGACGATAATGTTTTATTTGTTTAAAAAAAAGTTTATGCTTGATAGAACACGAACATCATCAGCATCATCATCATCATCATCATCATCATCATCATCATCATCATCATCATCATCATCATCATCATCATCATCATCATCATCATCATCATCATCATCATCATCATCATCATCATCATCATCATCATCATCATCACCCTCATATCATCATCATCTTCCATTTTTACAACGAAGCGTCATTGGTGAGGAATAGTTGATAAAAGCGTCTATTCCAGCAGATCGTAAACTGATTAGAGTAATTAGACGTAGACAGTCAACATTTTTTGGACATGTTATGAGAAGAAATAAATTGCAGAACTTGGTGCCAACTGGCAAGATCGAAGGGAAGAGACAGGAACACAGAGCTGATCCACGACTCCGGTGATCGAGTGAGATGGCAAAACATGACCGCCCACGCTTATCGGCATGGCACATGATGGATGGATGGATTCCAGCATGGGTTACAAAGGTGATGGTGCATAGCATCCATTGTAGTGCGTGGTTGTTTCTTTCTAGTTCTGTGCCACTTAGGCCAACATCATTCGACTTCGATGATTGAGATTTATTTTCTGATTCCCTCTCCCATAGGCAGATTACCTTTATTTTTCCTGACATATGGGTTCTGCGTTCCCCTATTTTCTGTCGCGGTTTGTTGCCTTTGCCTTTGTTCTTACAAGAACTTCCACAAGGAAGTAGTGGTTTGGCATTCGGTGTTTCCTCCACACATAGATTGATTTCCTCCCAGGGTTTATGGGCTCCATCATCCCACCAGAGCAAGAAGACGCTGGAGAAGAAAATGGAATGACGTCATCAAAGACTGTGTACAATCACACAGAATGACACTGTCTAATGCCACCCACCGAGTGCTAAAATGTCAACTATTCTTCCCCACGAAGCTTAACGGAGAAAATGGAAGATGATGATGACAATGATGCTGACGAGGATGATGATGATTATCATGATGTTGATGATGATGTTAATGATGGTGATGATGATATTGATATCTTTTTCACCCCATCAAGCATATACTATTAAAGAATAAAAATGATCCTTTCTTTATGTACTCATTAAGTCATCTATTTGTCTTTTTAAACAAAGACGAATCAACGACAGGTCTAACAAGCCTTTAGGGAACTAATTTTTCATAGTACCTAATGCTAAGAAATTTAAATATCTAGGCACATCGTTGCCTGGTATAAGTGGACTGGTATTTATTGAATTGTACATCTGTCGAAATTTAAGATCAACTCTTCAAATTAGAGAATAATACTGTTCAATAATTAGGCCGTAGCCTGCTTTACAGGGCGATTATTATCAATGAGAAAACCCGAGAATAGTATAGCTAGAGCGGCCGTTGTCTGGAATCTACAGGGCGCAAGAAACAGAGGGAGACCTAAAGACGCACGATGAAGAGAAGTATACACAAACATAAACAATACTAGAGAAGGAAACGGACGGATCTGCATTGGGGAGTTGTTGTTGTTATTGCTTGCTACCCAAACCTTGTCTGTGCAGCGCACTCTGTTTATATAGTGGTTACTTATGAAGCTGATCTACTAAGGATATGAGAACTTGAGATCAGGGCCTTAACCGCAATGGGGGATACAAGTGAAAAACGAAACAGAAAACAAAAAAATTAAATAAATAAATAAATAATTGCTGCTGCTCGTTACAAAGCTTCTGCTCCTCGATGAAGTTATTAAATTTTCCTAGCGTTTGATGTGGAGCGGACCCCATTATTGATTTGACAAAAGCGTGGCCCCTTCATTTTCAGCTGTATCTATGGGCGATCATTAGTGGAGGCATGTGTTCAATCAATGCTTATGAACGTCGTGTCTTTGATGTCACTAGAAGCTCCCTAGTTGCTCTCCTTTTACATCGGGTACAGAGAGGAGAGTTGGTGTAATGCTGAAAGACGCCGGGTACATGACTTCCAGTACAAACGCGAAGCATAAGTGAAAACAAAAATGCAAAATAACACGAGCGTAGAAGATCAGGATATGAGGGCTTGAGAAAACCTGAGAATAGTATAGCTAGAACGGCCGTTGTCTGGAATCTACAGGGCGCATGAAACAGAGTAAACACTGTAAAAAACAAAGCAAGCTGCAGGGACAAGGTTTCATCATCATCATCATCATCATCATCATCATCATCATCATCATCATCATCATCATCATCATCATCATCATCATCATCATCATCATCAGACGACGACGGCGGCGGCGGCGGCGGCAGTAGCAGCAGCAGCAGCAGCAGCAGCAACAACAAAAACAACAACAACAATAGCAGCAGCAGCAGCGACAACAACAATCAGAACACAGAACGAATACAGAAACGATACTTCAGTAACTACATTACGGCAAAATTATAATACGCATACATCTAACAGGCAGAAATAACATATCCCATAGTTAACTCGTCATATGCACAGAAATGAAGCGGGCGCGCTAGCACATCTGCGACTGGAGCGGTTGGACGAGGCTTCGGCACCAGCGTTCGTCATCTGGCTAAGTGAGGGACAGACTGGCCACCTGTTCTAGCGTGCACTCACCCCTACAAGATGCGATTGTCGCTTTACATCACAAACCCAAAACAGATTCCTGCTTCTGGACATAATGTTAACATTTCCAAAGAATTTGTTTATTGATTAACAAAAGCGACGTTATTGCACTGAGGACACACCATTTAAGTGCCTGTCTCTTCCACACGACATGGAAGTGTATGGATGCTAGCTACCAGTCTCGCTCTTTAGTTGGATATACATCTAACACGTGACTGCAATCGACACGTAACTCTAGTTCCAGTTTTTGTGTTATGTTTCTCCAGTCTAGCCATTGTTGTATTGCTTACTGTATCATTACACAGAATATTTCTATGATCCTGCACTACTGATGATCTGCACATTTGAAACTAGACTCGTATAAAGGCCCCAGAAGTCAATCAATTTGACGTTTTGAAACTGTGTAATATTATGGTCTAATGTGGCAAGAAACTACGAAACGGACTTCGCTACACTACAACGATGCTACAGACCAGACCAGACCTCAAGCGGTCGTCATTCTCGTCGCCCATGCCGGGACAGACGACTAGCAAACGTTGATCACCGATGAGGAAGTTGAAATGTAATTATTTATGTGCTACCCAGATGGGGTGGCTGCCGTCCTAGGTTTAGGAATGAGCTTAAGAGGGCTATGCAGCAAGTCTTCTAGTATTCTCGAGTGCCTTTGAATGATATTGCAGTTTCCTATTGCTTCTTAATTTCTCCACCACCAAGTTGTTTAATGTGATGATATTGGGCGCCATCAGGGCCAAGGGTGATAGTATCTTCTTCTTCAATTTATTGTCCATATCGCCCGGCTTTGGTGATCATGTCTGTCCACAACTCTCTGTCTCGTGTTCTGATAATAATTTCTTATACTGATTTCTTCCATGCCATGACGTCGACATGTCTAGCATCTTCTCTCTTGGTCTCCCCATGCCTCTCTTAACCTCCAACATACCATACTTGACTGTTTGAGCACCATACCTGACTGTTTGAGCACCATACCTGACTGTTTGAGCACCATACCTGACTGTTTGAGCACCATACCTGACTGTTTGAGCACAATACCTGACTGAGAGTTCTTCACATTCTTCCTCTTCAGTATACAGCCCAAGTGGTGTAGTGGTTAATATTCTTTCCTACCAAGACAGAACAATGGCAGGATTATTTTATCACAGTCTAATACAAATGAGTACCAGTCAATTATAAACATTTTCTGGGATTTGCTGGAAGTAGCCGAACAAATTCCACTGTGGGTGGACAAGAGAATTAATAAGTCTTCAGGAATCAGCTGAAACTCTATAAAATGACCTCCTCGTCGATTGCTCAACAACTGATAAATTATGCCCATAATGTGAACAAATAACATGCGTGTAGTATACTGTATTCGACGAACAATAAACAATTGCTGAAATATAACAAGGCGATAGCAATTAGGCGGTTCCAGCCGGTTTCTGGGAATTGCCTGGAAGGAAAAGTCGAAGAGAAAAAGAACTACCTATACTACATCAATGATGTCGCTTTCTAACCTGGAATATGTGAAGGACTCACATTTCCAACTTCAACGACAAGGGACAACCTTTTTATACAGTACGTTACCAAATGAGATCTTGATCTTGCAATGAGGTGTCCAAAAGATGAAAATAGGCGGAATGCTATTTATGAGGTGTGCTTAAGGGCAAGTGTGCTTGGTAATGACACCGTTGTATGGTAGTGGAGGTCGTGAGGAGATGACCACAACGCCACGTTTGATGGGAAACATGAGGAGATGACCACAACGCCATGTGTGATGGGAAACATGAGAAGATGACCACAACGGCATGTTTGATGGGAAACATGAGGAGATGACCACAACGCCACGTTTGATGGGAAACATGAGGAGATGACCACAACGCCATGTGTGATGGGAAACATCAGGAGATGACCACAACGCCATGTGTGATGGGAAACATGAGGAGATGACCACAACGCCATGTGTGGTGGGAAACATGAGGAGATGACCACAACGCCATGTGTGATGGGAAACATGAGGAGATGACCACAACGCCACGTTTGATGGGAAACATGAGGAGATGACCTCATCGGTATGCGCAGGCGTAAAATGTCAGAACTTGACCACTTCGGTATGGGCAGGCGTATAACAATATGAGATGACCACAACGCCATGTCGAGACTTAAAACATCAGTATTGATCACAATTTGAATAACGAAGACACAAACAATAGATTGCACTATTTATTGCCTGGCATATTTCGCTGCATCTCGTCAGGTACATACTGCAGAAATCACACAACTTACGTGAATTAATTAGATAAATCCTTCAAACTGAAATATACACATGTTCGCACAGTAATGTCGATTGTCTACCACGGTAATTTTAAACTGACTAACATGGACTGGCCAATACTTAAATTTTCAGAGCTTCGCACCTGTCCAGTACAAACGGGGCTTAGTACGGACCCTGTTTGACCGTGCTAGGAAGATATGCACCCAGGACACACTGACAGAGGAATTTAAAACTCTGAAGAATGCCTTAAACCTGAATGGGTACTCCACAGGATTTATAAAGCGCCACTGCCAACAGCCCAAACCGAAATCAGAAGTAACTACAGTCCCTAAACTCACGGTATTCATCTAGCTAACCTTCCGAGGAGATGACGTAATGCAAAGTCTGCGGGACCGGCTCACCACAGCAGTCGAGCGAACATTCTGTTCTGCAGCTCTAGTCATCAGGTACAGAAACACACCAATCCCAGTCCCAGCAGTAAAAGAACCTGTAGCTTTGTACGCCAAATCAAATTGTATTTACCAATTTACATGCAGATGCGAGGCCATCTACATAGGCAGAACTGAGCGACAGTTACATTGCAGGGTTTCGGAACATATCCCGAATTGGTTGGACAAGATACTACACACAAAAGATGGTAGCCTAGGCAGGCCGACACACCGGAAAAGTCTGGCTTCATCGGTCGGGAGACACGTGTTCGAGAGTGGTCACATGGTTGAAAGAGACAGTGCCTTCCGTGTGTTGTTCAACACACAAAGTAGTCGATTGTTAAAGTTTGCTGAAGCTATTCTAATCAACCTTCGTAAGCCGTCCTTGTGCAAGCAGAAAGACATGTTAGTCAGTTTAAAATTACCGTGGTAGACAATCGACATTACTGTGCGAACATGTGTATATTTCAGTTTGAAGGATTTATCTAATTAATTCACGTAAGTTGTGTGATTTCTGCAGTATGTACCTGACGAGATGCAGCGAAATATGCCAGGTAATAAATCGTGCAATCTATTGTTTGTGTCTTCGTTATTCAAATTCATCACGGGAAAACATTGTTTTGAATTGATCACAATGTTATTTCTGGTGGAATTTTTCAAACGATGACCACAATTTTATGTCTGGTGTAATTAATCAAGAAATGATCACAATGTTATGTCGGGGTTGTTATTTGCTTGGGGCACACTCTTAGCGTTTAAAAACAAAAAATTCATTTTCTCTGGGATCACATTTTCACATTCAGCTTTTGTATAACCCCAACTTCTTCGGATGTAGAGATAAAGTACAGTATACAGTTTGTATACATGATGATGATGATGATGATGATACAGCTTGTAACACGTTTCCTTATTTCTTGGACATCCCCACTCATAAAATATTTTGAGAACATTAAGGGGCGTGACGTGTTCACCAAGACCCCTCCTAGACAAATTACTTTACAAGACGGTCCACATTAATAGACGTATACAATTATAATTTCAGCTACAGGACAATAGATGCACGATCGTTAATATTTGTCCAATACGGTGCAAGCAGACGTTCATCATTCTACAAATTCTACTTATATTCAAAGAGTTTTATCTAGATTCGTATTGCAGAATTAGTAGCAATTAAACTATTTCTAACTAACCAATTATTGCTTTAAACTTGAGAATTTCATACTCTATAGAACCAATCATCTATAAAAGAGAAGATTGGCTCCCTTATACTAAATAAAATTGCTTTTAGCACCCTTGCCAACGACGACAGCGGTTCGGTTTCTATTTCCAACAGCGGCAAAGTTACTTTTTTTTTAATCAGGACAACTCTGGGGCCGACCTAGCCTAGTTACAATTAGTACCCAAAGTTGTCTAGAATTTTCTGGAATTATGTGGGAGGGAAATGTGATGAGGAAAGTAAACTGGCCACCAGATCTCCTTGTGGACCTAGATGGCCTCCGTGGCGTAGAAGTTAAACCGTTTGCCTCGAGCTCCGAAGGAAGTGGGCTTGTTAACGGACACCGGCTTATGGCTGCCATTTTCAGGAAGACTCTTGTAGAGCCGTTCCGTGCCATGACACAAGACAGTCAAGCATTGTCTCTCCTTTATGCATGGATTACTGCTTATATTACTCTAGAAGGATGCTGTGTGTCACTGCACCATTGAAAGTCAAAACTGTATTCACGCCCGGAAGAACTGTGCTGCATCTTATCTGTGTACATATCGTCATGCTAGAAAGTGTCATCCCGTGCTTCTACACTGCACAACCAGGCATGGTCTTTGATGCACCCCGTGCTTCTGCGCTTCACAGCAGACATGGCCATTGATGCATCACGTAATAAGATACTGGTGGGAATTTCATTCTCTGAGAACCGGCTAAATATAGCTCTTAAAATCTTAAGAGCTTTGTTTCTCATCTTGATTAACAAAGATAAAATGCAAAGAATTCTCTTCATCTTGTTAAAAACTGCTTTTGTTTTGGGCTATTCTGTATTTATCTTCCTTAATACATACTCCGTCAGCGTTTATTTAAGTACCAAGACACAGAGGATCTCTTTACAAAGACAATGGCAACAGTCACATGACATCGTGGAGCAACTACGACTTCTTATTATTACGCCATGCCAGCTGCGGGAATCAAACCAACATGTATCTAATATCGATCCTCGCAGTTTGCGATTTCCGATCATCTGCCGTAGTTCTATTTTGTCTGACTATTTGTCAATGTCAGCATCCCCAATAAGGGCTTACAGAAGTAATGAGTTAACACTAGGCTAGTAGGGAGACACCGGACAGAAGAGAGACACCGAGTACTATTAATAGCCTCACAAGGAGACACATTTGTGTCAGACCAGAGGTCGATGAGTACAGATGAGCGAGGGCTTTCCCCAAGCAATTGGGTAGCTGGTCCTTGCGAGTAACCGTGATATGGCGGGTTACTCGAACTCACCAGCCAGCGTGCTGGCAAGACCATGCACGCAATAAGGGCTACTGCACGGAGAGTAAAGTGTCCGTGCTTGTCCACGCAATGTGTAGCGTGTGGACAGACTGACTGGAGACGGTAGAGAGAGCAGACGTATTCTTGACCAATGCGATAGCTTTCTAGGCCATAGGCAAACATAGGGCTGTTCATTTAGATTGTGAAATACTAGCATCATCTATCATCATGTCAATACATTCATGTTGTATGTTGATGATGAAGTACAACGCTCGTAGAGCCATTTAAATGTCGGCTCTGTGTAACGAGTTCACCTTAGGTAGTGAGAGTGAACCACACCCGAGGTGTCTCTGGCACTCCCGTGTATTCTAGCCCCAGGGGTTGGTCAGGCAGATACACATTTTTACTCTGTGGTTGATCTCATATTAGTTAATTATGTCTACAAGCCCCTCCAGATTCTAGACACCCACTAACTACCTACCCCTGTGGAACAATGAACACTTAGGCATCGTCCGAGACCACACTCAATAATTATACAAAGAGCAAGTCAACATACATAAAGTTTATTCTACCCTTGAGAATATAGAACTGAAATGAACATCCTGATAGAATAATCTATTTACATAAATAGAACATAGAGTAGAGACAGAATCAGAGATATACTTGTCATCCTCAGGTGGGAAGTAGATTGGATGCAGATGTCCTGTCTAATCGGTCCGCCACTCACCCGGCTTCCTTCCAGTGAGATGACTAGAACCTTGGAGACCACCCCGTCTCCAGAGCGTGGATCCACAACAATAGAGTCACTGCTGGACCTCACTCAAATGGACCAACTGCATCTGTATCACTCCCACGGAGTCACTGTTAATACACAGTTCTATAACAACACTGGTTGGGAGACAATCCTCCTGGACTTGACTCCAAGTATTCGTGACTTCGATGAACCTAAGTAGTCACTGACCAATCTAATGGTCCATCAATCATAGCACAGTAACACTGCTTAAAGAATATGTCAATGACCAATTCAATGGTCCCTTACAGTAACACTGCTTGAAGAATATGTCAATGACCAATTCAATGGTCCCTCACAGTAACACTGCTTGAAGAATATGTCAATGACCAATTCAATGGTCCATCACAGTAACACTGCTTGAAGAATATGTCAATGACCAATTCAATGGTCCCTCACAGTAACACTGCTTGAAGAATACGATATGGCAACTGAAATGTCACTGAGTCCTACTCGAACACAGTTCATAATCTTCATACTGGGACAGTACATTATCAGAATCAGACATCTATTTCACGGAAACCAATTCAGGTTGGACTATAATCAATTGTCCCTTCCACCTGGTAACACTTGTCACAAGTTACAATGAATAGCTGGTGTAGTTCTTCTCAAGACCTGCCACTATGGCTGTCATAAGAACCATTCAAGTGTCTAAATCTCATTTTTCCACGTTGAGGCGGAACCACCGTAATGCTATACGGTCAGGTGTTTCCTTTCTTTGAGCATGATTACTCAAAATGCTGAAATGTTCCTGGCTGAAATAGAGTATCTTCTAATGTAGAAAAACATCACAAACCATCACGTCCCACACGTGCACCTTCAGGGCACCTGGATTACTTGATGCAACCTTCACGCATGGTGAATCACATTGGGTACATGGTGTGGTTGAGTCGGGCGTGATAAGTAAAGAATTGAACCCTTCGCTGTGTCACACGAAGTGGTTTCCTGCCAACGACAATTATAGTTGACTGGTTCCTCAACAGGCAAACTCCTGAAAAGGAAGAGCGACCGGTGAGAGTATACTGGCCCAAACATTAGTCCACATGCATCCTACCAATGACTACTCAACCCTCAGTCATGCTACTTAGTTATGCATATAACCAAAACATTATCTCTATATGGAGAGTAGTAAAGCATGGGTTCAGTATTGTCAGCTGGCCTCACAGAACAGCCAGTCAAACAGAGCAAGAAATCAGAATGACGAGTCTGATCGTAGGTCTCACCTATCCCTAATCATCTACCAGTCGTCGCTAACGTCAGTAGTGATAGTAGGCTGTTATCATATTTCTAATTTAATCGAACTAAACAATAAGGTAAAGAGTCCCTGGACTCGTTCCTAACATCATCAATGTTCATTAAGAAACATAATACTGATCAATATACCATCCCTCGGGATATAGGAATAGTACATGATCACATCCAATATGTACACAAGCCTGTTTGCTGGTGGGACCACCTGCCCACGCCATAGCAAACTCTTCTTATCAGACTCCTCCTTAGAGTCAAGAAGCCTTCTTGAGAATACATGTTCCCCACATGTTCCAAGGGTGATGTTCCAGTTCCGCCCTCCCAAGTGGTTTAGCCTTTGGCCGGGACCGAACTTCATCGTTGGTCTGGTCTACCAACCTATACTTTCACAACTTGCTTTCACTTCCCCCATATCCTATATGTCCCCTGTCTCATACAGCCTCCTTGCATCCTTCCATACTTCCAGCACCTTAGCTTTCACTCGCCCTAGCGCCAGTATGAAAGAACAAGATAGCTCAGAAGAGTTCAGAACGCATATGTATATCGCGACGGCACGCATTGTTATCACGCGTCGACCTATTCGGCGTTCGGAATTACTCCAGGAAGTATGACATGCCATGACCTAATATATATACACAATGTCACATCATATATATATATATATATATATATATATATATATATATATATATATATATATATATATATATATATATATATATATATATATATATCATCATCAAAGCAGACTTACCTTACCACAGAAATCCGGTGTTCCACACAATGAATTCACTATTAAGTTACTACACAAGAGTTACATCATTCCTGGTGGCACAGAACTAAGTTCTTCCTTTACTTAGTAACTAAGCACAATTTTGTCTGAATCTCCACCTACCAACTTACCTGGTTTTCTAACCGTTCTTCTGGCTTCAGCAACTGACTGACATAAATCTAAATTTCTATCAGGCACAAGTAGCTATGTTTTATTCTAACACAGCAACCTAATAGATGCAACGATTTGCAATATATGGTAAATATAATTTACATCCATATAGCCCACATCGCATTCCTGCGTTCCCAACAGCTGATTCGCGAACACACAGTAAACAAACACACGATTAGCCGTCAACTGCGTTATCGATCGGTTTGCTAATTAGTATGCAAGGACATCCGCATAGGTAATGAGGTTAGAACAATGGCGTTTGGTACACACTTACAAAGTTAAATGATTTAAACAAATATGTACCTGAATGTCGAAAACCAGACTCCAGTCAGCTTTCAGAACTGTTTAAGGGCACTTCAGCCTCCTTTCCGTAACAGTCAGCTGAATCATGGTTGAGGTGAGACGCAACACAAAAATGGCTCACACAGGCCTGTGTCTGCTCCCGTCGAGCAACATTGAAGTGAATGAATGGTTTAGCCAATTTCCCCACTCGTGCCAACTCAATGCGCACGAGAAGCTAGTGCTTCTAGAGAAAAGACACTTTCTCGGGAAACCGTCATTCCCCGCCTAGAATTTCTAGATCTCTCTGCACGAGAATTTAGTGCGATACCCAGCCTCACGGGTCACTCAAATTCCGGTGTTTCGAGAAGATTCTAGATAGTAATACCTCCATCGGCTTCCCTCAGTCTATTTTTAGCTGGGAAAGTTCCCCGATGACGCGCCAAAATAGTGCGGGATCTTTATGACCCAAGACAGATAAACGCGTTTCGTCACACTCTGAATAAATTGCATTCCTTTCGCAAATGCCACGAGTTGTTATTTCGTGCGGTGCGAAAGTAGCGGAGTCTTGATAATCTGCAGCGCACAAGTCGCTGACAGGCTAGACCCCGAATTGGTGTCAGAACACATTGAACCAACGCCAGCAGTACAATTACTGTCAGATTTCAGTGAACGTTTCTGAGCAGGCATAGCAGGCAGTTGTGGTAATATTCAACGATCAGTTAACGCCAACATGCAAGTGGTATTATAAACCACTGAACGAACACTAGCTATCGATTGATATTACAAAAGTGTGAACCAGTATCAGTTCAATGCACGTTTCAACGATAGTGCTGTGTGATATATTGCAAAGTAATACAAATTTGTTGTGATACATGCTATAAATAAATTTTTTCCTTGTGGTGAATTATCCATCCATCCATCATGTGCCATGCCGGTAAGCGTGGGCGGTCATGTTCTGCCATCTCACTCGATCAACAGAGTCGTGGATCAGTTCCGTGTTTCTGTCTCGACCATGCCACAAGGCCAAGCCATCCAGATACTTGTTTCTAGGTCTTCCCCTTGGTCTGTTCCCCTCGATCTTACCAGTTGTCACCAAGTTCTCCAAATCATTTCTTCTCATAACATGCCCAAAAAATTGTGACTGTCTACGTCTAATGTCTCTGATCAGTTTACGATCTTCATTTGTTTCTTGAAGGACTTGTTCATTGGTCTTTCTGGCTGTCCATGGTATTCTTTGCATTTTCCTCAGAAACCACATTTCTACAGCCATCAGATGTTTTTCAGCCTGGCTGCTCATTGTCCAAGCTTCACATCCATATAAAAGTACAGGTTCTATGTAGCATCTCAACACTCTTTTTCTCGTTTCAATTGACATCTTTTTATTGGTCAGTATGTTTTTCATCTTGCTAAAGGCTACTTTTGCCATGGCGATTCTTGTTCTAATCTCTTCAAGGCATCTCCCATCAGATGTTATTACTGTTCCGAGGTAATTGTACCTATTCACTTGTTGAAGAATATTCCCATTTACTGGGTGAATTATACGATCGCCAATTTGTGGAGTGTGAACCACAATTGAGTCAAATTGGATCGGTAAAGTGTGAAATTCTACCAATATTATTTAGAAAGTGTGGTATTATACTAAAAGCAATTGAAATGTATAAAATCAGCAGTGAACATTACCATCGTAACCACCGTGTACATTTCATTGCGTGTGATACAGCCATCAATGTCACCATTCTACGAAATCAGTAAATAGATTAGCGACGAACTGCAGCCTAGAACGAAGGTACGCCAGAGTCAAGCAGCGAAGACAAGACGACATTGACGGCCATACGACTAATCATCTCATTTATCATCTAACAATCATTCAGACGATCATATCATTCATCATTAATACCATTTATCATTATTTAGCACATTTTCATTCATCATTCGCATGAAATAGGAGATTGTATTAACAACTTAATGAAATATGAAATATTTGATAAAATATGATGAATTGTGAGCTTGTATTTACAACTTAAGCGTGTGTCTAATTTTTGCTGCTCTACTAACCAGAAGCAGCCCGTGTGTTATCAAATCAAACCAGTGTGTAGTGTGAAAGACTGCGGTGGAACATCCCAAGTACCGTACTTTCCAACAAATTAGATGAGTATATTTTCCAAATACTTTGGTATGCTCTAACTTAATCATGCATCTTCTTTTCCAGCGAAAGATGTACCGCGATTATGCAAATAAGGGTGCGAAAACTATTCAACTCGAACCAAAACAAAAGGTTTTGCTGCTACTACCCGACAAACGTAATTTGTTACTAACATCTTGGCAAGGGCCTTTCAACGTTGAACGTAAAATATCAGATGTGGATTATGAAATATCGATAAAAGGACACTTAAAGATATTTCATATCAACATTCTGAAACCATACTTTTCACGACAAGAACAGCAGACAGACGAACATATTGCACCATCACCAATCAATGGGACTACAGACGTACACAACACAACTTCACTAGATAGGGCGACACACGACAGCGACAACGCAAACACACTTAGCCAGATAACAGCACACACAGCTAGTACCACAACAGTATTGAACGAGACAGACGAGGACGAGATGGAACTACTAGTTCCTACAGTAAACGCAACTGCGACGAATATCTCGACATATAGAAATAACATATGCAGTCAGACGAAAGACGGAACAAAACACCTACTGAAACGTCGACAAGTCGTCGACAGGTTGAGATTGTGTGGACTCACAGCGAAGCCGTCCAAAGTAGAGTTGGGCATGGAACAAATTGACTTCCTCGGCCATACCATCTGCAGGGGCCAATTGAAAACTGATGACAGAATCGTTACTAAGATTCTGAATTTAACAATGCCAACGACCAAGAAACAGGTCCGGAGTTTACTGAGTCTGGTGAACTACTATAGTAAATTCATTCCAAACCTGGCGGAAATCACCAGTGTTTTTTCTAACATCTTAAAAGCTTCGGCTAAGTTATCTGTAAAAGATGCACGATTAATTAGTGCGTTATCGAAATTGAAACATTTTTTCAGCGTTCCACCTATCCTTCGTATGCCTAATCCAAAACTCACTTATTTCTTACGCACAGACTCGAGTGCCATATCCATATCTGGGATACTAGGACAGTTCTACGACGGGACGTTCCATCCCGTAATGTACGTAAGTCGCAAGATCACTCCGGCTGAAGGAAGATACTCAGCATCAGAATTGGAAGGCCTTAGTTTGATCTATTGCGTGAGAAAGTTTCACAGATTTTTGGCAGGAGCACAGTTTGTAATCCAATCCGATAACTCTCCATTGTCTGTGATGCAATCTGGACATCCTACCAACAATAGAATTTACAGGTGGGCTTTAATTCTCCAAAATTAAAATTTTACTATTCAGCACTAAAAAGGGAGATTAAATACGATTGCAGACATTTTGAGTCGTCCATCATCCATTGAAATACCTGAGTTGCAGGAAGGGATCGACCATACACCACCAGAAACATTGACACTGTAATGATACATAACTCAGTGCCGTATGTGGTGATTAAAACATGTCGTAAGTGCGTTAGCATCGCCAGACATATAATTTGTGTGATTATAACAGTGCAATAAGAAGTGTAACGAACAGACGCAGAATCAACAGGCGCTGATACACACATGGGTCAGTATATATGAACCAAAGCCAATAAGACAGTGAACCCAGGCTAGACCCCGAATGACATTACAGGGTTAGCTACGAACCTACATAATGTAGTAGGCAACTATATTAATACACTATCCTTCTAGGAGAGCATAAGAAACTTTGGCAGAATGAACTATGTTATAATAGTCTACAAAGAGGATTGCCCCATCTTCACAACGCAGAGGAGGACTTCGTCTTAGTGTAGTTAGATATAGAAATGTAACTGTGATATATGTACATTATTATTTTATTAACAGTATCTATAACTTCATTTTTCTGTTATTTATTCTATTGCAAATTGTTTAAATGCATATATAACTTTATTTTCTTATTGCGTAGTTAGAAATCACCATCATTTAATTAATAACCCATTTATTAGAACATCATTTATAGAAATACAATTGTTAGATATTATATTAGTTTATTACCATATAATTATAATCATTTATACATCCATTTATTTAAAATATAATTTCCAAACTAACCCAACCATTTAGGAATTAATATAATCTTTTTCATAAATAATACTTTAAGATAATTAACCCATTTTTCTTAAATGAAAGTAGTATCAGATTATTTCCCTTTAGGGTAATTTAGGTCAGCACACCAAATTATTAGTAAGTTACGATGACAGGATCGGTAACAAACCATCCTCATCACTTTGTATATTGATGTACAGACATGACACGTGGAAAAAAAAACGCACAGTCATTTGGCGTGATTACTGTTAAAATTCAGCCAATCGTTTATTGTGTATATATATAATGTTTATGTATTTGATGCTATAAAACATATTTTAATGACGAGAGAATGGTTGAGTGAAAGAACAGTATGAAAGTGAATAAAAGATGTATGCAAGAAGAATAAATGCGAGGGGAGAATGCAAAAACGTAGTAAACATTGAAAGAAAGGGAGCGAGAGAGAAGGACAGCGGAATTTTTTTTTCCACCGCTGCAAACTTCTTATTTGACTTGTCTGTGTCATCTGTGTAACCAGTGTGTTGTTGAGTTTTTATAAGTGTGTTACAGCCATACTTTAGTACAGTATATAGGGAATGTACTTTGAGCTTCAGAAAGCGGAATTGTGGTCACAAATAATAATAACGAATGTTTGTAACCACAATAAACCGATTTGCGGCGCTCGAAGGAACACACACATTTAGTACACTAACGCATACACATGTTAGATAGTTAAGTACACTTTAGTTTATTAGAAAACACGCAAACAAACAGGAAAACGAACACAGAAAAGATGCACACATCAGTAAATCCAAAGAACGATAACTCTAAAATCAGGGGACACAATAAATTATTAAAACCTAAATGTAACAGTGAATATAACTTTTTCACATGCGGAAGCAAGAAGGTGAACAGTAGAGCTGTGTGTATAGAGTTGGAGGGGATATTAATGGGAACATGAACACTTGGTGCTCATGTGTTGTACTCATAATAGAGTCAACTTGTGTGTGGGTTGTCATTTCGGTCAATTGGAGGAACAGGTCAAGACGGAAGTCAATAGGTGAAAGTCAAAAGACATAGGGTCAAACGACAGAAGCCAGGACATAAGTCATAAGACAACGGTTTCCGGTTCACTACCTATCCCAAAGATATCTATAGAACCAACGATACTGAAACATGAGCTACTGAATTAGCCAAGTGAAAAGATAGAACACTGTGAATGAAGGTAGAAGATATTGTTCTATCCCCAAACTAGAAAGTTCTATACTTATTGGAGATCTGACAAAATTGGGGACAACCAATTTTTCTTTTGTGACCAGAAGTGTTACAAACATGAGAAAAAGAGAAGTAACACTTCGCGAAGAGGAGGGGACCCTGTCAGCATCCCCAATAAGGGCTTACAGAAGTAATGAGTTAACACTAGGCTAGTAGGGAGACACCGGACAGAAGAGAGACACCGAGTACTATTAATAGCCTCACAAGGAGACACATTTGTGTCAGACCAGAGGTCGATGAGTACAGATGAGCGAGGGCTTTCCCCAAGCAATTGGATAGCTGGTCCTTGCGAGTAACCGTGATATGGCGGGTTACTCGAACTCACCAGCCAGCGTGCTGGCAAGACCATGCACGCAATAAGGGCTACTGCACGGAGAGTAAAGTGTCCGTGCTTGTCCACGCAATGTGTAGCGTGTGGACAGACTGACTGGAGACGGTAGAGAGAGCAGACGTATCCTTGACCAATGCGATAGCTTTCTAGGCCATAGGCAAACATAGGGCTGTTCATTTAGATTGTGAAATACTAGCATCATCTATCATCATGTCAATGCATTCATGTTGTATGTTGATGATGAAGTACAACGCTCGTAGAGCCATTTAAATGTCGGCTCTGAATAAATTGCATTCCTTTCGCAAATGCCACGAGTTGTTATTTCGTGCGGTGCGAAAGTAGCGGAGTCTTGATAATCTGCAGCGCACAAGTCGCTGACAGTCAATATATCTGACAGTTTGAGCAGCATACCTGACTGTTTGAGCAACATATCTGACTATTAGAGCAATATATCTGACTGTTTGAGCAACGTATCTGACTATTAGAGCAATATATCTGACTGTTTGAGCAACATATCTGACTATTGGAGGAATATATCTGACTGTTTGAGCAACATATCTGACTATTAGCGCAATATATCTGACTGTTTGAGCAACATATCTGACTGTTTGAGCAGCACACCTGACTGTTTGAGCAACATATCTGACTGTTTGAGCAATATATCTGACTGAGAATTCTTCACATTCTTCCCTTTCAGTATACAGCCAAAATAGCGTAGTGGTTAGTATGCTTGCCTACCAAGACAGAACAGATTCAGGATTATTTTGTCCGACCAAGAGGGCCTGGGATCGACATGATCTAATACAAATGAGTACCAGTTAATTTAAAAAAAAAACATTTCCTGGGATTTGCTGGGAGTAGCTGAACATATTCCAGTGTGGGTGGAAAAGAAAATTAATTAGTCTTCATGAACCAGTTGTTGTTGTTGTTTGTCCATCAAGAATGATGATGACCATTCATTTCATCTAGTGGGGTTGAAGGTATGGAGCCGTGAGTTCTAAGATGGCTGGTAAGGCCTATTTTGGCTCGAAATGTTCTTTGACAATGTGGACAAAGAATGCTTGACGTTTCGAGAGGAGGATTTTCTGCAGTCGTTTTTCTGTTCTGTCTTTTCTTCACAGCTCTTGCAGTCCTGGTTGCCTCACAAGTGACTGCACCCTTGTGTAATGATGCAAGCCACGAATTTCGGTCTCTGGCTGCAGTCTCCCAGGTGTCATGATGAATTCCAAAAGCATTCAGTGAGATTTTCAGAGTGTCTTTAAAGTGTTTCCTCTGGCCGCCTTGGGAGCGTTTACCACAACGCAACTCGCCGTAAAAAATTCGTTTAGGGAGCCTGTGATCTGGCATGCGAGTCAAGTGACCAGCCCAGCGAATCTGATTCTTCATTATTAGAGTGTGGATATTGGGCATGGACGCTCTTTCTAGGACTTCAGAGTCTAGGATCTTGTCTTGCCATTTAATCTTCAGTAACTTCCTAAGGCAGACTGTGTGGAAGTGGTTTAATTTCCTAGCGTGTCGCTGATAAACAGTCCAGGTTTCACAAGCATATAGCAGTGTGGATAATACAACTGCTTTGTAGACTTTCAGCTTTGTTTGCAGGTTTATTCCATTTCTGTCCCATACATTCTTGTATAGTCTGCTAAAGGCCTCGCTGGCCTTGGAGATTCTTGCATTCACTTCGTCATCGATTGTGGCAGTTTGTGACACAGTGCTGCCAAGATAGGTGAATTTTTCCACAACACTTAGACTATGACCATTCACTTTGATATTCGGCACAGTGTGATTATTCCCTGGAGCTGACTGGTACATAACTACAGTCTTCTCCAAATTGATATTGAACCCAAAGTTGGCACAGGCATGTGAGAAAGCTGAAACATTATGTTGCATGTCCGCCTCTGAGTTGGCGTATAGAGCTCAATCATCAGCAAACAGGAGCTCTCTGACGGTGTCGCTGTAAATTTTAGTTTTAGCTTTCAGCCTTCTGAGATTGAATAACTTTCCATCCATGCGGTAGTTGATGTCTATTGCAATGTCGTTGTTCTCGAAGGCATTCGTCAACATAGCTGAAAACATGAGGCTGAACAGTGTTGGTGCCAGGACACATCCTTGTTTCACACCATTGGTAACAGGAAAGGGCTCAGACATTTCACCATTTTCCTGTACTCTTGCCTGCATGCCATCATGAAATAGCCGCACTATTTGGACAAACTTTCGTGGACAGCCATATTTTGACATAATTTTCCACAGTTCTTCTCTGCTGACTGTATCAAAAGCCTTGGTAAGGTCAATGAAAGTGGAGAACATTTCGCAGTTCTGTTCCTGATATTTCTCTTGCAGCTGCCTTGCAGCGAAAATCATGTCAACAGTTCCACGTTCTTTTCTGAAGCCATACTGGCTCTCGGGAAGAAGACCTTGATCGAGATGGGATGTGAGGCGATTGAGAAGAATTCTGGCGAGTATCTTCCCTGCAATTGAAAGCAAGGAGATGCCTCGGTGGTTGTCACAGGATTGGCGGTTTCCTTTACGTTTGTAAAGCTGGACTATTGACGCATCCTTGAAATCTTGTGGCATGGTCTAATTCACCAATATGTTTGTAAAGACTTGGTGAAGCTGCTCTGTTAGGACCGGACCGGCCCACCTGAATTGTATATCTCTGCCGGGATGGAGTCCGGACCACGTGCCTTGCCGCTGGAGAGTTGCTGGATGGCTTTGTTTACTTCCACTATGGTTGGCAGGTCATCAAGTGTATCGTTGATGGGAACTTGATGAAGGCAGTTGATGGTTTCATCATCGAAGAAGGAAGTTGCATTTAAGATGTTGCTGAAATGTTCTGCCCAGCGCTAAAGGATGTCTTTCTTATCGGTGACCAATGTTCCCACATCTGCACTGAGAAGGGGAGCTGTGCCTGGTGATGTAGGACCATAGACCGCGTTCAGTGAGTCGTAGAAGTTTTTCATATCATGTCTGTCAGCAAAGCCTTGAATATCATCAGTTTTGCTGCTCAGCCAGGAGTCCCGCATGTGCCGAAGTTTCTGCTGCACTACTCTCTGAATGTTCTTGAAGGCATCTTTTATTATGTTGACTTCGGGTTATTCAAATGTGCCTTGAGGAGAAGATGTTTCTCGGCCAGCAATTGGTTGATGTCTTCGGAATTTTCATCAAACCAGTCTTTATGCTTTCTGGAAAGGGGGTGGGGGGTGGGTGGGTGGGGGGGGGGGGGGGTTGGACCCAGTATTTCCATAGCAGTGTTGTAAATTATGTCCTTTAGGGCTCTCCACTCTGATTCTGTATCCTGTTTAGCTGCAGCATTGGGCTTGAGGCGGTCTTCCAGCATATTTTCAAACGACAGCTGCATTTACTTGCTGTTTAGGCGGGTGACATTTAGTTTTATTTTTGCATTTTCACCCTTTGAGGACGCCGTGGTGGTTTGATGTGAATGTTTATTTTCGAGATAATGAGACGATGGTCTGTCCAACATTCGGTACCACACATGGATTTTGTCACCCCAACGTATTGTCTGTCACTCCTCCTGACGATGACATAGTCAATGAGGTGCCAGTGTTTCGATCGAGGGTGCATCCACGATATCCTGTTTCTCATGGGGAGACGGAAAATTGTGTTGGTAATCAGCCGGTCTCTGTGGCTGAAGGGCTTGCGAACGCGGTTTGTGAGCCCGTATACCCGGGTTCGAAACACGGCGGTGCTGGTTTTTTCGAAAAAGGTATAGAGGCCGGTCGTTCAGAAAGCAATGGCAAACTACTGAACGTAACACTTGCCTAGTACATCAACACGAGCTGAAAATGCTGGTGTTGACTGCAACGTCCCGTAAGGGATACGCAACACAATTTTTTTAATCAGGAGATCGTGTTCGGCACATGTCTGAAGAAGGAGGAGTTCATTGCTGTTACAATTTCCGACTCCGTACTTTCCAATAATGCCACTCCAAGAGGTGGTGTCCGTGCCTACTCTGGCATTGAAATCCCCAAGGAGTTTAAGTTTGTCTCTTTTGGGAACAGATGTTAACACATTGTGAGGTCCTCATAGAACTTGTTCTTGACATCATTTTCATTGGTCATAGTTGGTGCGTAGACACTCACAATGGTTGCATGCTTCCTTCCATTCAGCAGTTAGTTAGTTAGTTAGTCGACAGATCATCCTCATTGCACATCAAACCATTTAGTCCATAAGTGCTCGGATCCCCTCCTCAGCAAATCCCGCAGCGTGTAGCGGCTGACGACGCCAGTTCTGTGTTGGTTTATCAATCTTCTTTGGCTTCCTGCGTAGTGTTCTTGTTTGGCCACCCCTCTTTTAATTTGCTGTTCTCGCAGTCTGGCCACGGTTGTAGATTGACAGTCATCACTTGGTTCACGCAAAAGTCTTACTTCTTGTAGAGCATTCAGAATGTCAGCCTGGTCCATGGCGCGTCCGCCCTCCGCAGTAGCCTCACCCGCGAGCTTGTCAGCCCGCTCATTTCCTTGTACTCCCGCATGCCCTGGCACGAAGATGAAACTAATCTTTGCCAGCCGAGATCGCTCCAGAGGCAGCACCCATTCTCTTCGGATCGACCCCTCCTCCATCCTCTTGATCATGTTCATTGAGTCGCTAAGGAAACATGCCCTAGTGAATGTCTGTGTTTCGAGCCATGTTATTGCTTTACTTACCGCCATGACTTCCATAGTCAGGCTACTTGTGGTTTCAGTGAAAGCACCAGAGTCCTCCTTCACAATTCTCCCTCCGGCCCGAGCTGTAAAGGCCCATGAGCTTCTCACATGTCGGACGACCGACCCATCTGTGTAGATGACCGCATCACCGTCTAGCGAATTCTCGAAAATCAACGCTTGTACTTCAGCCTCCACAGCAGCCGGATTTTCTTGTCTGCATTTCCTATCTAGTTGGATGCAAACTGAAAAGGATGTGCAGAAATCTGTTGGCACTTGCACCCACTCCTCGCCAGGTTCTAAGTCCTCAAGTGAACACACCTGTTGAAGAATGTCTTCAGCTTGACCCATCCACGACCGTCCTCTTTTTAACTTGCTGCCCTTCACCTTCATAATTTCACTATGCAATTTCACTAAGCACTATTTCCATTCAGCAGGGGCAATTTAATGGTCATGAGCCTGTCGTTTATAGCCTTTGGAAATCCAGCTAGTTTGCCGACCAGTGGCGACTTAATGGCAAATCCCACACCGGATTGGCGTCTTTCCTCGCTTTTCCTTCCACTCCAGAAATATGTGTAGCCGGCACCTATTTCACAGATTTGACCTTCTTCTGCAAGTCGTGTCTCGCTCAAGGCTGCAATGTCGATGTTGTACCTGCCCAGCTGTCTCCCAATCAGTGCGCCATCTCTGTCAAATAGGGTGCGTACATTCCAAGTTCCGATTGTTAAGGGAATATGGTTTGCTCTTTTAGCTTTACCTGTTTTTTGTGTGTATGTCGACAGCAGTTTAGGGTACCCACCAACCGCGGCTAGATGGTTAGGTAGTGATGGAGCAGACAATGTTTAGGGCACCTTTTCTAGCCCCTTCCTCGTGCTATGGAGGTGAGCAGTGTGTTCCTATAGAGGGCTGCTCAGTCGCTCAGGGGGCTGCCGAATCCCACAGCTACTCCGGTCAATAGAAGACGACCATATGGCCTGAGCCGCCTGTGTGCAGGTCTGCGACTAGGGCTGCCACCGTACCCACGCCTGCCGCTTCGCCGCTCGCCCATCGCCACAGGGCTTGAAGGTGATATATGACGTTGGATAAAGAATGACTTGCGCGATGAATTGGATTAAAGTGAGGAAGAGTTGCGCAATTCGTCAACCTCACTCTCTCGCCTGAGTCCATCTGAATCCAGTGGCTGGACAAGTCAAGACGACTGGAGACGAATACAGGTGCAGTGGATGACCAGGGCGCCCTACGTGCCTTGCCGTGCTCATTACGTTCCACAACGCTTTGCAGGTAAACACCGTCTTGCCCGTTGAATCAGGAATGATTTCTTCCGCGCAGTCTGCCGGATCCTGTTGAATCATTTAAAAGGCTATAGAACTTCATCCTCGTCGATTTCTCAACAAATCATAAACTATAGCTATAATGTGAACACAGAAAAAGCGTTTATTATACTGTATTCGACGAACATGGTGTCAGAACTTAGTCAGATATGACTGAGCTACCGTATTGACAGCAGATGGTACTACCTGCCTTCTGTTAACGCAGAACGTTGGGCGGAACTTACCAAACCCGACACCACATATTGTGCCAACGGCTTCGGGCGGAAGAGCGCAATTGAGAGGGTAAAAGCCTTATCCTGGTGCGAGGAAATGCAACCTAAAGACAAAATGTCATGGCAGGGCAGACCAGACCCTAAGCCTTGGTTGGCGGCTGGTCTAGGATCGAAGCTCTTACAGGCGGACAGTTAGAGCACTGCTTTGCTGATCCGGCAGTTTCTACAGCTTGTCTTGTTCCAGATGTATTGGTTTTACCATTCCTCTGGAGTGAACTAGGCAGGTCGAGAGAGGGATTATCCTGCATGGGCAACACATGGTCTCTATATTTTAGCCAGGCTTTGTGTTATGGAGAGGTATAACTCCAATCCTGGTCTTAACCGGTCTTGGAATCAAAGCGGGAGATAGCATTTACTGGTTATAAGTCCTTGTCAATTGGCGTAGACATGGGGCGCCACGGGTTGCCTCTGACGGTGGGAGACACCTACAGGTCTCACTAATCAGCTGCCGCCCGCCTCAAGCTGGGCAGCGCCCAGCCAGTTGGGTGCTGATCCGCCACAGCCTGCCATCTTCAATGGGTGCTTGGGGCTAGGACAAAATCTGAATCGCAGTTTGTAAAACCAATGCACCAGGTATTATTAAAAAGGAAAATATAAACCTCAAGCTATGGCTTGCAATCTGGAACATAATAACCATGTGTCTAGGATTTTCCACTGACCTGACAAATATTGACGATGTGAGAAAAATGGCAGTGATTGATGCCGAACTCAATCGTCTCCTGCAGGAGACTCGCCTAACTGAGGATGGGTTCCTCAGGGAAAACAATTACACCCCTTTTTGTTTTGAAGGGTAGAGAGCAGACAGAAAAAAGGCAACATGGTGTGGACTTTGCAGTGAAGAATTCGCTATTGGGAATGATTGAAATTCCAGCTGGAGGTAATGAAAGACTATTATCCCTGCGCTTGTATATCTGAACCAAACATCATTAACTCGAAGTTACCACCGCGCTTATTGTGATACGGATCATTCTTTGGTTGTTGCAAGGGTTAGACTGAGACCAAAGAGAACCTACGCAGCTAAACACAAATCTAGCCCCAGGATTAATATTATTAATAACCACGATCATGATAAGTGCTTTGAATTCCAACTGTAATTTGAAGACGCTTTCACTGATACATCAGAAAACTGTACAGCAAGTAAAAAGTGGGGTAAACTTAAGGGAACTCTTTTTAAAATAGCGGTGGGGGTTTACGGCACTGTGGATCATAAGAGGCAGGCCTGGTTTGCGGCAAACAGCCAGACACTGCAGCCCTTGATTGATAAGAAGAAGATAGCTCTCTTAAGAAACAAGGAAAGAATAACGCGTAACACTCTGAGTGAGCTGAAGCAAGCTAGGAAGGATGTGAAAAAGGTTGCCAGGCAGTGTGCAAATGATTATTGGATCAAGTTATGTGGGTCTATTAAAAATGCAAATGATAAAGGAAATATCAGAAGTTTGTATGAAGGTATAAAGAAAGCCTGTGGTCCAATAATCAAAAGAAGTGAACCATTGAAAACCTTGACTGGAGAAATCATTACTGATAATAAACAGCAAATGGACAGATGGGTAGAGCACTATTTGGAGCTTTACTCAAGTGAGACCAAACTAGCGGATGATGCCCTCAACGCCATAGAGGCCTTACCAACTCTTGACCACCTTGACACACTTCTCACCATAACAGAAGTTAAGTGTGGTATAAATGAAGTTGCATCTGGCAGGCTCCAGGTAAGGATGGGATTCCAATAAAGGTTATCAGGAGTGGGCAAGACACACTCACTAACTCACACACTCACATAATAGAGCTATGCTGGAAATAATGATAAGTCCCAAAGGATTTCAATGATTCAAGAATCATAACACTGTACAAGAACAAGGGCGATAGGAGCGACTGCAACAACTATAGAGGTATCTCACTTCTGTGTATTGTTAGGAAAATATTTGCCAGAATTGTTCTGCGCAGGCTTCAAGTCCCTTTTTTTTTTTTAGCATATCCTTTACATGACTTAGCTGTCAACACCAGCATCTTTCAGCTGTATGTTGATCTCTTGGCAAGATTACGCTCAGTAGTTTGCCATTGCTTTCTGAGCGGCCGGCTCAGTATCCCGCAAGTCACGAGCGGGGGTCGAACCGCCTCAGCTCTCGCTCCGCTACGAGACTCTGCGTGATAAACGGGATTACAGAGAGTTCAAGTCCTAGGAGATCAAATCTACCCCGAATCACAGTGTGGCTTTCGACAGAACCGGTCTACCATTGATATGATATTCTCATTGCGACAAATGCAAGAAACATGCCGTGAACAGAATCAACAACTGTTTATTGCCTTCATCGACCTCACAAAGGCATTTGATTTGGTCAGTCATGAGGGTCTGTTCAAGGCACCAAAGAAAATTGGCTGCTCACCAACTCTTCTGTCCATTGTGGAATCGTTCCACACAGGCATGAAGGGTATAATTAAGTAACTTCAGAAGAGTTTGAAAACAAGACTGGAGTTAAGCAAGGTTGTGTACTAGCTTCCACCCTCTTTGTAATATACTTTTCACTTCTACTGAAATATGCTTTTCGTGATCAAGATGGTGGTATATACATTCACTCACGCTCAGATGGCGGCCTCTACAATGCTCAGAGATTGAAGGTCGAGACCAAAATTAGGAGGGTACTGATGAGAGAGTTGCTTTTTTGCAGATGATGCTGCAGATACGACCCACTCTGAGGTTGAATTACAACGTCTACTATCTGCATTCTCAAATGCTTGTTCTGAAGTCAGAAGGCCACCAAACCCGACTCAAGACGACTACCACGTTATGGACAGACCAGAACAGGTCATTATTCTGCGCCTCAGAACAGGACACAATAGATTACGCAACCACATGTATACAAAATTCAAAAATGGTGACTCAGCCACGTGCACATGTGGTTTGGCGTCGCAGACAGCAGAACACATACTCCAGGACTGCCTAAACTACAGCATATCCAGGCGAACCTTCTGGCCTAGAGAGACAACACTGGAAGATAAACTCTTATGGACCGCTGAGTGAACTAAAAAAGACTGTTAGATTCATACAAGAGACAACATTGCAGTTATAGACATATTTCAAGCGAATGAAAGAAGAAGAAGAATGAAGTTGGTTTAACAATTAGCAAAAAGAAGACACGATTATGTCGCAAGGTGCACATGGGATACCATCAATCTTTATTGACGACGCTTAACTAGAGATAGTAGACCATTTTACATATCTAGGATGAGAGGTAAACAGCAAATTATCCCTAGATCAGGAAATCAACATCAGGATTGGTAAGGCAGCAACAACAATGAACAGAATAAGAAAAAGAGTGGAAGAACAGGAAGCTTACTGCCAAAACAAAAGTCCTTGTCTATCAAGCCTGTGTCCTTTGTACTCTTCTTTATGGATAGATCAGGTTGTGTGACTGTTTATTCCATGCTCAGTCTTCGTAGACTTAGATTGATAGGGCATGTTAGGAGGATGGATGATGGTAGAATACCAAAGAACATCTTTGTTGGTAAATTACAGATGGGTAAGAGATCTCAGAGTCGGCCTCTACTACACTACAATACAAAGATGTGTGTAAGGGGGGAATGATTGATACAGGCATTGATAATGCACACTGGGAGCAAATCGCCGCTCAACGTGTTGAATGGATGGCAAATATCAGAAATGGAATAAAGAAAAAGGAGAAAATTATTCCAGATAAGTCACACACCGAGCGTGTGAGACATAAGATGGTGGAAATGACCATGTGTTCACCTGTATCCACTGGGAACAAACATTTACAACGCGAATTGGCCTTATCAGTCACATTCGCTATCGCCATGGTTTGTAGTTATATTATTATGCATTTTTGAAGCACAAACTATCGTCTGTCAAGACGGCAAGGTGCCAATAAATTCGACGAGCAATAAACGTTTGCTGAAATATAATGAGGCGATAATAATTGGGGTTCAAGCCGATTTCTAGAAATTGTCTGGACAGGAAAGTCTAAGTGGAAGAGAACTTCCCAGCCTACATCAACGATGTGGCTTCATGACCTGGAAAATGTGAAGGACTCACACTTCCTACTCAAACGACAGGGACTACCTTTTTATACCGTACATTATCAAGCGAGATCGGGATCTTGCAATGAGGGTCCAACAGTTGAAAAAATACGGAATGAACGAACGAACGAAAGAACAAACTTTATTTTTAAAGGGTTAAGAATTGGGGACGCAGGCCCGTCTAACATTCTGCCCTTCTATCACTCTCTTTCATACATTATTTCATTCACACATCATTCAAGGCTAACAGAGAACAGCAACAATATAAAAGATATGCATTATAAAGGCATGGGCAAAATGCGAACACCAAAACTACACGACTCAGTAATATTAGATAATGATCTGACACTTGTTATTAGCCATGTGGAATATACTGGCCTAACAAAAGAGGACTGGCTGTTATACTAGGGTTTTGTTATTATTATTATTATCTCTATTATTAAGGGGGAAGGTAATCCGTACTGAGATAGTGTTAGAATAGTTAGTTTGTTAGTTCGTCGACAGATCATCCTCAATGCACATCGAACCATTCAGTTCATAAGTGCTCGGATCCCCTCCTCAGCAAATCCCGCAGCGTGTAGCGGCTAACGACGCCAGTTCTGTGTTGGTTTATCAATCTTCTTTGGCTTCCTGCTTAGTGTTCTTGTTTGGTCACCCCGCTTTTAATTTGTTGCTCTCGCAGTCTGGCCATGGTTGTAGATTCACAGTCATCACTTGGTTCTCGCAAAAGTTTTACTTCTCGTAGAGCATTCAGAATGTCAGCCTGGTCCATGGCGCGTCCGCCCTCCACAGTAGCCTCAACTGCGAGCTTGTCAGCCCGCTCATTTCCTTGTACTCCCGCATGCCCTGGCACGAAGATGAAACTAATCTTTGCCAGCCGAGACCGCTCCAGAGGCAGCAACCATTCTCTTCGGATCGACCCCTCCTCTATCCTCTTGATCATGTTCATTGAGTCGCTAAGGAAACAAGCCCTAGTGAATGTCTGTGTCTCGAGCCATGTTATTGCTTTACTTACTGCCATGACTTCCATGGTCAGGCTACTTGTGGTTTCAGTGAAACACCAGAGTCCTCCTTCACAATTCTCCCTCCGGCCCGAGCTGTAAAGGCCCATGAGCTTCTCACATGTCGGACGACCGACCCATCTATGTAGATGACCACGTCACTGTCTAGCGAATTCTCGAAAATAACGCTTGTACTTCAGCCTCCACAGCAGCCGGATTCTCTTGTCTGCATTTCCTATCTAGATGGATGCAAACTGAAAAGGATGTGTAGAAGTCTGTTGGCACTTGTACCCACTCCTCGCCAGGTTCTAAGTTCTCAAGTGAACACACCTGTTGAAGAATGTCTTTGGCTTGACCCATCCACGGCCGTCCTCTTTTTAACCTGCTGCCCTTCACCTTCCTAATTTCACTATGCAGTGGATGTTGTGTGTTTGCGTTAACTCTGAGGTAGGCGCGTGCCCTGCACACTTGTATTCTCTCTTCAATGGTTGGAAAATCAAGAAGGTAGCGCATCGCCCTGCATGTTGTGTCTCTTGTACATCCAAGAATAATGCGCATAGCTTCATTCTGTATCCTTTCCATCCTTTCAATCTGCTTATGGCTGAGAGTCAGGATTGCCATTGCATACTCCAAAACAGAAATGACCAGCCCCTCGTACAGAAGACATAGATGGCGCTGCTCACAGTTTGCTGCCGCCATCACCCGCATCGCAGACAAACCCCGCTTGGCCTTTGTTATCACCTGGTCTATGTGCACATTATAATCAAGGCTTCGATCAAACCGTATCCCTAGGTAATTCATTGCCTGCGTTTTTTCCACCGTCTCAGAACACAGCATTACAGTTGGTGTTGGAGTGTTGACAATATGATTATTCAACGAGAACCAAGTCACTGTTGCCTTTGTTGGGTTGACCATTGCCTCAGCTTCATCACACCAAGTACTTATGCGATTGAGTTTGGTTTGTAGTTCCACAGCAACCTGCTTTCTATCCTTACCCTGACGATACATTAAAACATCATCGGCATACGACAATGTCCTGCCAGGTCCAGTGATCTGCTCACTGGTGATTCTCACTGTGTAGGCGTTGAACAGTACCGGAGATAATGGTGATCCCTGTGGTAGACTGGTAGTGTTAGAATAATTTGCGATTATATGAATAGGGATTGGTGATGTCTTTGATTTCTTGTGGAAGATTGCTCCACAGCTGAGCTGCGGAGTACGTTAAGCTTGTTTTGTATAAGTCAATCCTAGGCTTCTGAATGTGTAATATATTTAAACGTTTACTGTGTCCAGCATTATATTTAAACAATGGCCAAAGGTAATTTGGGGCATTCCGATGCAGGATTTTGTGAATTAGTTTAGCTTTATTGAAAAGCAGGCGTTTACGGAGTGGTAGTAACTGAAGGCGTTTATACAGGCTAGGATTGTCAGATAAATGTTTGCTATAAATTAGACTCATGGCCCGTTTCTGGAGTGAGTAAAGTCGCTTGGTGTTTGAATTAGAACAACCGTCCCAGATTGTAGAGCAGTAGTCAAAGTGTGTCTGTATATGAGAAGTATAGAATAGTTTCCTTGTGTCCTCATCAAGGAAGTTTTTAATTTTGGCGAGTTGGTAGACTTTTTTCGCTGTTTGTTTAATGAGAACTTGAACGTGGGAATTAAAGGTTAGGTTTCTATCAATGATTAGGCCTAATGTTTTGTGCTCAATTACACTTTCTACTGGCATGCTATCGATGTGAAGTTGAAGTGATGTGTGTGAGCTTAGAGTTTTAAGTCTTTGTCTGGTTGTTAATAACATTGATTTTGTTTTAGTGATGTTAATTTGCATACGGTTTGAATAGCTCCACCTAACTACATTATTTAATTCTTGTTGTAAAGACGACTCCAGTAAAATACAGTTTTCAGCGTTTGTGTACACTGTACAGTCGTCTGCAAATAGATCGCAGGACGACGAAAGATGCAAAGGTAGATCGTTAATATATATGGCAAATAATAGAGGGCCAAGAATAGAGCCTTGCGGTACTCCAATATTGAAGGTAGTGGTTTGAGACAGAGATTTATTATGTGATACTACTTGCTTTTTGTTTGATAGAAAAGATGATATTAGAGTGACTACATTAGGGCCAATTTTCATTGTCTCAAGTTTTTTAATTAAAATAACATGGTCTATCATATCAAATGCTTTCTTGAAATCAATAAACACAGTTCCATATAGACTGTTGTTGTTTATATTCTGGTGCCAATTTTCTATCATGTTTGTTAGGGCCGTATGGCAAGAATATTTTGGTCGAAATCCTAATTGGCTGTCAACAATAAGCTTGTTGCGAACTAAATACTGTAATGTTACTTTATGGATGTGTTTTTCTAGTGGCTTAGATAGTGATGATAGTAAGGAAATGGGTCTGTAATTGTTCGGGAGACCATTGTCCAATGAACCAGATTTAAGAAGAGGGTACACTTTAGCGATTGTGAGAGCTGATGGAAAGTGGCCTTTGGTGAGACACTGATTATATACATAGGTTAGTGATATACAGATCACTGGCGCAGCACAACGGAGAATCCGGTTGCTGATTCCATCTGATTCCAACCCAGATGAGGTTGTGTTTTTTTAGGTTACTGAGGTAAGTGAATACTTCAGTGATTGTCATTAGCGGTATGTCGGAAAGAATATCGCGGGGGCATCTATTCTCGCAAAACGATGACAATAAAGATAAGTTGTAAGGATAATTAGGTATTGAAGCCGTCAACTGGTCTATGTCAGTTTGAAAAAAAATTTACTGAATTGGTCGCATGTAATATGATTTCATGGTAAAGAATTTCGGAAGTTATACTTGTTTGTCAAGGTGTTAATTGCCTTCCATATATCCTTACTATTTGTTTTATCCATTACTAAGTTCTTAAAGTAATTTTTCTTTTCCCGTCGTATGCTATATTGAACTTTGTTTCTAAGAGTGCGGTATGCGCTGAGATCCCGCTTTTTATGTGCTTTATCTCTGTCTCTCATAATTTCAAGTATTTCCTGGGTGATCCAAGGTGGCTTGACGTGGTGTTTTACTCGAACTTCCTTGATTGGCACATGTCTAAAAACATCAATAAAGGTTTTCATCCAGAATTCCAGAGCATCATCCGGGTTAGGAAGCTGATAAACATTGTCTAGAGGTGAACTGAGCAAGTCCTGTAAAAATGCGTTTTGGTTGAAATTTTTGTAACTTCTATATTTTACACTTATGTGTTTATGTTTAGGAGTTTTAATTCCTTTTTTTAGACCACGTGCAGCATATTGGGTAGTGATCGCTCATTGCACAATTCGGTACGGTGCATTCTATGATGTTGTCTGAGCAAGTTACATAAATGTGATCTATGACTGTTGAAAATGACTTTGTTACTCTATTAGCTTGTTGTACTATTTGTTGGAATTTGTATGATGCAATTATATTTCCCCATATTATGTTGGATTTATTGATGTCAATGTTAAAGTCTCCGAGTAGTATAATTTCCTTCCCGGAAGCGAAAACCACATCCATCATGGTAGTGAAGTTTTCGTACCAGACGTGTCCAGCACTGGGATTTCGATAGAGGTAGCCAATTATCAGGGGTGTGCGGTTTTAAAGTTTTAGCTCTAACCAAATACATTCTATTTCGCAAGTTTCAAAGTCTAGCCTACGGTGAGCATTTAGTAAATTAGCAACATAGGTTACTATGCCTGTCTCTTGTTTCCTACAGGGATCCCTTCTAAAAACTTTGTACCCTTTAATAGAGATGTCCTCATCTGAAATGTTATAATTAAACCTACTTTCACTAAAGCCGAATAAATGAAAATTTTGATTAAGAATAGAAGATAACTCTGGTAGCTTGTTAAATAAGCTGCAAATGTTTAAGTGTCCAAGGCGTATTCCTGACTTATTAAGCCAGTGTTGCCACTTCTCAGACATTTCGTCCATGAAGAAATTGTAAATTAGTCAAAATTAAGCAAAAATACAAGATCATAAAAATTCACAAATACATTAGCTTACAAAATATAAGTAATACAAATCGATATGTAAATGACAATATTATAACGATATAACTAATTAGACCAACAAATATAATGCAAACACAGAATAAAACGAATTAAAGAACATAAAAACAAACAATTAACCTGAAAAAACTACTTCACAAGCTAAATAACCAGCTGTTATCCAAAAGAATGAAGAAATGACTAGCCAATTCAATGTTTCTGTTTAAAGTGGAGTATCCCACACTTGAATAAAACGTTAAACAGTACCGTAAGGAAGAGCAGTGAAGACCCCCTCACTCACAGTAAACACAATTAAAAGTATTATAAAAGCTATACAGCTATGTACTATCAATTAATATAAAGTCAAAACAAGTCAATGTTTGTAGTTACTTATAACCTAATACGTTACTAGATCAAGTAATAACCAAATATGCAGATAAACGTTATAGAAGAGGCTCTTTCTTGTACTGAGATCCGGCGTAGCTTTGTGCTAAGTTGATAGTAATTACCAGGTTGTGTTGGTTGTTGGTATAGCGACATTATAAGTGCTTGACGAAGTGTAGCTGGGCTATACCGTGTGAGGTGCAACCATTCTGGGTTACAATGAAATGGGTACTGGTGATGCCTCATGGGTATGTAATGACTACCAACTAGAGCCTCTGGTTGGTGGCTAACAGGAGGTTGTGGTGGCACGTCGTTGTTGCTGAGAGATGGTTCCTTTCTGGGGAGAATAGGAAAAATATCTTCGTAATTATTACCCTCCTGTGTGATAGACGACGTATTTAACGGACTTGGTGTGGGGGTAGTGTCCCGTCTGGCTTGGATTTCAGGTGCATTGGTTATGAGTGGTCTGCACACTTCTGGCCTATTGGTACTTGATGTGACGGGAGTATGTCGCCTGGCTTGAGTTTCAGGAGTAGCTAAAAGTGTCCGGCGCGATCCCGTAATGGATGTATGGTATGTCCGTTCTGGATATTTGATATTCTTGGCGAGAAAACTGGTGCCCAATGTAGACAAATGTATTTGATCCTCATAAAGACTCTGTTTTGGTGCACCAGCCTGTGAAGTGAATGATGCTGTGTTGTTGATGAATTGTATCTTATTTTGAGAACAGAACTTCTGCAAAATGTTGTTATTTATGTCAGCTAGACGGCGCTGGTGTCCATAACTCGGTGATATGATGGAGGAGAAGAAAATGGATGAGTTAGGAAAAGTGTGGCGTAATCCGTTCAAGAGTGCCAGCAGTTGAGACCCTGTGATTTGTTGGTTGTTAATAGTGTCGGTGATACCATTATGTACGATTGCCCTTCTAACGCTATGATTAACAGCCAACCTGCTAATTTTGTCTGTTAGCCGGTCTACACCAGCCCCAGGCAGAGGGATTATTGAAACAATGTCTTTGTCTGAAGTGGCCATCCTGTCGCTGTATAAACCTTTCATTAAGGAATCGCCTAGTATAATATGTGTACAGTCAGGTCGTGCTTTCTGTACATGTTGGTTGTCAGCACGTCTCGCCCGTTGTTTCATCAATTTCTGATTATCAATAGTCTTTATGTCTCCATGTGGTTCTCCCGATGTATCTTGTTGGCATGTCTTGCCCGTTGGCAGCATGTTAAAGCACTGGACGTTTTCTGGTGACTTTTCTTGAAGTACTTCGAACCTATTGCTTATTTTGACGTCAATAGGGTAGACTGCTTGTTGTTGTTTATCTTCGTCTGCGCATTGATTTGTTTGTTGTTGTTTATCTTCATCTACGCGTTGAGGCGTTTTCATAGTGGTTATCGGTTCTGGGTGGGATTGAGCTTCCCCAAGATTTCCCAAGGATGAAGCGGTTGCTTGGGAATTATATGGTTCTTCGGTTTGGTCGGTAGAGGACACATTCTGTAAGAATTGAACTGTATTTCTCAGCAGCAAATTTTCATCGCGCAGGAGTGCGACTTCTGTCTTGAGAGCATTGTAATCACTGCTTATCTTGTTGTTTGCTTCAATGTTGGTTGAAACAGTGAGTGACAACTAGCGCCTTTAGTGATTGTTCTAGTTCCTCAATGCGCTGTTTACAGTCGCACGAATGTCCCTTGATAGTTAAGATGCTATTGTTATCTGAGGCAGGTACTTCTTCAACAATGTCAACATTGGGTTCTATGTTGTTTTGGATGCGCTCCATTGGTTATTCAATGGCCAAGAGCACTGGTGGGTTGGCAGGCCTCGTGTTGATGTTGTCATGTACACTCATCGTATGAGTTAATTGACGAACATTGTTAGCTGGTGTGCTGTCGACAGCTGTAGTTGTGGGCTGCGTAGATTCGGTGAATGTCTGTATCGAGTTTTCAAATTCAACAAAATCTACTTTTAGCCAAGAATTAATGTTTTCAATACTGCCCTGTGTCATGAGCTTGCTCTTACTGTGGTACAAGTGTAATGTAATCGCTGGCGTCGTAATCAGTGCCTCAACGTGGGCACCGCGCTTATCTTGTCTGTGTTCAATTTGTTCAAGCCTGTAGTATTTGAGTAGGCAAGTTCAGAAGGCCTCATAATGGAGTGTGTTGTTATCTAGCCACGCCGCGGGCAATTTGAGGTCCCGTGGTTGTTTCTGACACGCCTCGTGCACTTGATTGGTTAAAATTTAATAGTGTTCAACTATCACTCGAAATGAATATTATATATAACACACATGTTTGCGATAATCAACACTTGTATTAATCTAAAAACTATTTAACCACATCCATAGAATCACAACGAGCACATTGATATAAAAATCCATGACAGGTGATTCAGCTTGCAGTAATAATAATCCGAGAAGTAAGAGATACGAAAACACGTCTTCATTCTCCGGCGGCAGATAGATAGAGTGCACGTTATGAGGTGTGCTTAAGAACAAACGTGCATGATAATGACACCATTATATGATGGTGGAGGTCACGAGGAGATGACCATAACGCCATGTGCAGATGGGAAATATCAGGATATGACCATATCAGTATGTGCAGGCGTAAAACATCAGAACATGACCACATCGGTAAGTGCTGACTTAACACATTAGGAGGTGACCACAACACCATGCCGAGACTTGGAACATCAGTAGATGATCACAATATTATGTTTGATGGAAAACATCAAGAGATGATCACAGTGTTATGTCTGGTGGAAAACATCAAGAGATGATGACAGTATTATATTTAGTGGAAAACATCAAGAGATGATCACAATGTTATGTCTGGTGGAAAACATCAAGAGATGATCACACTGTTATGTCTGGTGGAAAACATCAAGCGATTATCACAGTATTATGTTTGGTGGAAAACATCAAGAGATGATCACAATGTTATGTCTGGTGGAAAACATCAAGAGATGATCACACTGTTATGTCTGGTGGAAAACATCAAGCGATTATCACAGTATTATGTTTGGTGGAAAACATCAAGAGATGATCACAATGTTATGTCTGGTGGAAAACATCAAGAGATGATCACAATGCTATGTCTGGTGGAATCAAGCAAGAGATGATCACAATGTTATGGCTGGTGGAAAACATCAAGAGATGATTAGTGTTATGTCTGGTGGAAAACATCAAGAGATGATCAGTGTTATGTCTGGTGGAAAACATCAAGAGATGATCACCATGCTATGTCTGGTGGAATCAAGCAAAAGATGATCACAATGGTATATCTGGTTTGGTTTTGTTTGGTGCACACTCTTAAAGTTTTTAAAAGGTCGTCTTCTTTTGTATCACATTATGACTTTCGGCTTTTGTATTGTCTGATGTTTCCTATTGAAATATTTTGGTCACTTGAAACGTCACGAAAGTTTGGAGAGAACAATAATGGAAGGGTATATCCCTGGGAATAGAGGAAGAGGAAGGCCAAAGAGAAGATGGGTGCAGGGTGTGGCGGATGATCTCCAGATGGGTGTATCGTACGAGGGACATCTTGCTTATGATCGAGAGGTTTTCCGGAGGTTGTTATAGGAGCGAGGTTCTGCAAAGGACATGCTACTGAATTAATAATGAATGAATGTTTCCTATAATCCCAACCTCATCGGATGTAGAGATAAAGTACAGTATAAAGTTTCTAGAATGCTTTCTTCATACTTGGACATCCGCATTCATATATAATATATTCAGAACAATAAGGGGTTTGGCGGTTCACCAAAGCCCCTTCTAGACAAACTTTGAATCAGAAGATAACAATTTAAAAAAATGTATTCAGTAAAACATTTAGACACGGGGCCTTTGACACAGTCTGATTAATATATGGACAATACCTTGCAAGTAGATGTACAGCAATTTACAATTTCCACATACATTCAAAGAGTTTTGTATAAACTTCTCATCGCAGATTTAATTAATTATTCTGTTTGTAACAAAAAAAATGTTGCTTTACGATTGAAAATTTCAGACTCAATGAAACCAAACATCTATTAAAAAAATGATTGCTTCCCTTGTACAAAACACTATCGTTGTTAGTACCCTTGCTCACCATGACAGCAGTCCGGTTTCAATCTCCAACAACGGCAAAGTTACTTTCTTTTCGACCAGGACAACTCTGGGGCCGACCCAGCCTAGTTAAAATAAGTACCCAAAGTTGTCTAGAATTTTCTGGAATTATGTGGGAAGGAAAGTGACGAGGAAAGTAAACTGGCCACCACATCTCCTTGTGGATCTAGATGGCCTCCGTGGCGTAGAAGTTAAACCGTCTGCCTCGAGCTCCGAAGGAAGTGGTCTTGTTACCGGACACAGTGATAAGGTTCATGGGTGCCATTTTCAGGGAGACTCGTGTAGAGCCGTTACGTGACGTGATACAAGAGGCATTGTCTTTCCTTTGTGCTTGGATTACTGCTTATATTACTCTAGAAAGATGTGTGTCACTGCACCATTGAAAGTCAAAACTGTATTCACGCCCGGTAGAATTGTGCTGCATCTTATCTGTGTACATATCGTCATGCTAGAAAGTGTCATCCCGTGCTTCTACGCTGCACAACCAGGCATGGTCTTTGTTGCATCCCGTGCTTCTACGCTGCACAACCAGGCATGGTTTTTGATGCACCCCGTGCTTCTACGCTGAACAGCAGGCATGGCCATTGATGCATAACGTAATAAGATACGGTGGAAATTTCATTCCATGAGAACCGGCTCAACATAGCTCTTAAGAGCTTAAGAGCTTTGTTTCTTATCTTGATTCACAAAGATAAAATGCAAAGAATTCTCTTCATCTTGTTAAAAACTGCCTTTGCTTTGAGCTATTCTGTATTTATCTTCCTTAATACATACTCCGTCAGCGTTTATTTAAGTACCAAGACACAGAGGATCTCTTTACAAAGACAATGGCAACAGTCACATGACATCGTGGAGCAACTACGACTTCTGTTTATTACGCCATGCCAGCAGCGGGAATCAAACCAACATGTATCTAATATCGATCCTCGCAGTTTGCGATTTCCGATCATCTGCCGTAGTTCTATTTTATCTGACTATTTGTCAATATATCTGACTGTTTGAGCAGCATACCTGACTGTTTGAGCAACATATCTGACTATTAGAGCAATATATCTGACTATTAGAGCAATATATCTGACTATTAGAGCAACATATGTGACTATTAGAGCAATATATCTGACTGTTTGAGCAACATATCTGACTGAGAATTCTTCACATTCTTCCCCTTCAGTATACAGCCAAAATGGCGTAGTGGTTAGTAGGCTTGCCTACCAAGACAGAACAGAGGCAGGATTATTTTGTCCGACCAAGAGGGCCTGGGTTCGACACGGTCTAATACAAATGAGTACCAGTTAATTAAAAAAAAACATTTTCTCGGATTTACTGGGAGTAGCTGAACATATTCCAGGGTGGGTGGAAAAGAGAATTAATTAGTCTTCATGAATCAGTTAAAAGGTTATAGAACGTCATCCTCGTCGATTTCTCAACAAATCATAAACTATGGCTATAATGTGAACACAAAGTGTTTATTATACTGTATTCGACGAACATGGTGTCAGATCTTAGTCAGATATGGCTGAGCTACCGTAATGACAGCAGATGGTACTACCTGCCTTCTGTTAGCGCCAAACTATGAATAAAATTGGGTGCAACTGCGGTAAAGCTGGGAAAATGTAAACAATATAAAATGACACAAGTTTGTGCAGCTTTACATAACAGATTTACGACACATACAGGACGTTGCGGCGATAAGCCTTCATCAGCAAACAAACACATTCACAAACACAACATAGGACGAGAAGAACAAGATGATGAAAAAAGTAAAGCAATGAAGAGAAAATGAGAATTGAAAAAAATGTTCATACTTACCTCACAGTTCCGATCTGTGAGTAACTCAGAATATCTCCGATGTATTCTTTTTATACCCAACCGATGGAGTGAGATGGAGGATGATGACGGGGTGATAGGTGTTACGGTTCAGTGATCACATTGAAAGAAGGGGGGATGGAGAGGACGGAGGCAGGAGAGCAGGACGGCAACCTGTCTGGTAGGGGTATCTGAGCAAATCAACTTCAAATCAACTTTATTAGGGTCACAAATTGGGCGCGCAGGCCCGTCTTACATTCGGCCCTTCCAATCACTCGTCTTTCGTTCATCAAGAGCATTATACATTTACATAGGAAGAAAAATAAACATTGTGAAATGAATGTTGTAAACATAAACAAGGCAAATTACCATGTTATGAGGCCCATCTCCCACGTACCCATACATCACCCCACCCACACACACCCCCACCTACCCACACACACGCTCACTAAGGGACACATACATACCCCACCAACCGACCCATCCCCCTCCCGCACATCCCCCACCCACACTCCCCTCACCTGTTCCCCCAACCAAACCACACTCGCCACCCACAAACATTCCCCCACCAAGCCACATATCCCACGCCCACCCACATACACATCGAACCGACACATCCTCTCCCCATCCACACCTCAAACCACCCATTCTCCAGCCACATCTCCATTGACCACATATTTCCCACCCACGAACACAATCCCCCCTCCCCCACACACACATATCCCTAACTACCCATACATCCCCAATCCACTCACACACACACACCCCACCACCCACACATACATCCTCCACCCACCCATACATGCCTTAACCCAATCCCCCACTAAACAATCCCCCACCCGCACATCACATACATCCCCTACCACGCAATATTCCCAACCCACGCACCGCACATACACATATCCCTCACCAACACATCCCGCACCCACATACCACCACACATCCCCACCTACACACCACACACATATCCCCCACCCACATACCACACAATATTCCCACGCACACCCACACAGATACCCTTACCCATCCACCCCACATAACCCCACCCATACACCACAAAAATCCCCCATCCACACACACATACCTCACCCATACAATATCCCTAACCAACACACCACACACCTCTTCCCACCCTACCCGTGACCAACACACACTCACTCACGCACACATCCTCCACCACGCACCCACACACCCCCACCCACCCACCCCAACCAAACATCTCTCGATCACAATACCCCTACCCACACTTATCCTCCACCCACTCACGCATCCCACCCCGACACATGCACATCCCTCACACACCTACACATCCCTAAGCCACTAACACACCCCCACCCACACATTCCCCATCCACGCACACATCTCTCACCCACACACGCCCACATACTTCCCCAACCACCACACATCCCCTACTCACCCACACATATACCCCACCCATACACACATTCCCCGCACCCATCACACACATCCCCCACACCACACACTATCCCCCACCCACACACATATCCTCACCCATACCACCACACCCCCACCCACACACCATGCACACATCCCCCACCAACACACCGCACACATATCTCAAACCCACACACCATACACTTCTCCCCACCCACCCTTGCATCCCCAATCCACCCAACACAATCCCCTACCCACACAACCCCGCCACCCACACATACTTCCTCAAACCACCCACACATCTCCACCCACATAAACACACACACCCCACACCCATCCCATACACATATCCTCCACCCATACACACATCCCCCACACCCATTCCCACACCCCCACTTTCACCCCCACACATCCATCCACACATCCCACCAACACCCACAAATATCACTACCCACAAAAACCCACACACCCCAACCCATCCAAACGCATACCCCCACCCACACATCCCCCACCCACACATATCCCCACACTCACTCACACCTCCTCACATCTAGACACATACAAAATGTCTCACGTTAGCATTGAAACTAGTATGAACAAACTCCCACACTTTACTCACACACATACACTGACAATTGTCATGAGCAGTCTCATAAAGATGTTAAACATGGAGAAAAATTTGTACATAAAAAGTATGTGACGTAAACATAGTGATGCTCCCACACACAGAGATACACACAGAGAAGGCACACACACACACACACACACACACACACACACACACACACACACACACACACATTCACTCTCATGCTCACTCATTCTGTCTCTCATTCACACTCACTGACTCTCTCACTCAAACTACAGTAATGTACATAAGTTTATATTATACATGATAAAATCAAATGGTATTTAACTGATAATATGACAGAAGAGAATACACAAACATACGGATTCGCGTGTTACATAACATGCGTGTTATATGACATGCATCTGCTCAGCTCTCTCTCTCTCTCTCTCTCTCTCTCTCTCTCTCTCTCTCTCTCTCTATTCTTTCATATACACACACTCACACGCATGCGCGCACTCACACACACACACTAACACATCAACTCTCGCACTGTCTCACTCTCACACACAATCCTTCACACACACACACTCACTCTCTCAATCACACTCTCTCACACATACACATACGCATGAACGCATGCACACACGCACGCACACACTCCCTCACTCAATCTCACACATACACGTACGAATGCATGCACTGACACATTCCCCTACCATTTCTCGCTCAATCACTCTCTCCACACGCACACACACACACATTCACTCTCTCTGACACCCACTCTCTCTCTCTCTCTCTCTCTCTCTCTCTCTCGCTAACACACGCACACACATATATAGTGAACAATTATAGTTAAACAATTATAATGAACGATTATAATGAACAATTATACCAGTAAATGAATTATGGTGGCATATAGTCGGCATGGATTAAGTATTGAAAGAGTTTTCGGTTAAATGTGTAGGGACTCATTGGAGTTTTCAGATCTGGAGGCAGATCATTCCATAAGTGAGCACCAGAATAGGCGAAACATGTTTTGTATAGGTCCAATCTAGGCTTTGAGACATGTAACAAATTTAGGCGCTTGCTGTTCATTGCATTAGATTGAATCAGAGGCAGAAGATACTCTGGGGTATTTTGAGATATAATTTTATTCACTAATTTGGCTTTGTTAAAAAGGAAGCGCTTTCGAAGTGGTAGAAGTCTTAGATGACTGTATAAATTATTACTGTCAACGTGCTTTCTGCCAGAAACCAGACGAATAGCTCGGTTTTGTAGAGAACATAGTCGTTTTAAATTAGATTTAGGGCAACCATCCCAAACTGTGGAACAGTAATCGAGATGTGATTGGATATAGCATGTATAGAATATTTTTCGTGTGCTTTCGTCCAGGAAGTGCTGAATTTTAGCAAGTTGGTAAACGTTTTGTGCTATTTTCTTGGTAAGAACGTGAACATGAGAGCTCCAACTCATATGGCTGTCAATTAAAAGACCTAGTGTTTTATGTTCATTCACATTAACTATAGGTAACGTGCAGTTTTTGTCTGGTCGTTATTAGCATGGATTTGTTTTTGTCGATGTTAATTTGCATGCGGTTTTCATTGCTCCATCTAGTAAGATTATCGAGTTCCTTTTGTAAAGAATTCTCTAATTCACTACGGTTGTCTTGACTAGTATATATAGTACAGTCGTCTGCAAATAGATCACAAGTTGTATTGATATATAAAGGAAGATCATTAATATAAACTGCAAAAAGCAGAGGACCTAGTATTGAGCCCTGAGGCACACCAATATTCAGCTGTGTGGGTCTTGATAGACAGTTGTTAAAGGACACGACTTGTTGTCTGTCGGATAGAAATGACGTAATTATGTTCACCATGTTGGTACTTATCTTCATTTGTTTTAGTTTTCTTATTAAAATATCGTGATCTACCATATCAAAAGCTTTTTTAAAGTCTACAAACACCGCTCCACAAATTCTACCGTTGTTGATGTTTAAGTGCCATTTATCGGTCATTTTTGTTAAAGCACTATGGCAAGAATATTTAGGTCGAAACCCAGATTGACTGTTAATTATTAGATCGTTGTTAATTAAATGGTGTAACGTTATTTTATGAATTTGTGTTTCTAGTGGTTTTGATAGCGACGATAGTAAGGAAATAGGTCTATAATTACCCAAAACGCTATTATCGATTGAGCCATTGTTAATTAGCGGAAACACTTTAGCAATTTTAAATGCAGATGGAAAGTAGTTTTTGGCCAGGCACTGGTTATATATGATTGTTAAGGACTCACTAATGACTGGTGCAGCACAACGAAGAATTCTATTACTGATACCATCTAGGCCGTGTGAGTTTGTTGATTTGAGGTTTAAGAGATATTTATAAACGTCTGCAACAGACATTAAAGGAATCTCAGCGGGAAGGTTTCTGGTGCACTTCTCCTCACAGAATGATGCCAGTGAACTTAAATTACACGATGAGTCTGGTATTGAAGACTTTAGATTCTCTATTTCTGATTGAAAGAACCAACTGAAATTCATCGCATGATATAGAATTTGGTATTGCTGATTCTGTAGGGCGTTTCTTATTGGTTAGCAAGTTAATAGCCTTCCATATATTTGTACTGTTTGAATTATCTACAATCAAATTTTTAAAATGGTCTTTTTTTATCCTACGAATTTCATATTTAACTTTATTCCTTAGTCTGCGGTAATCGATGAAGTCTTTATTTTTGTGTGCTGTATCTCGCTCTCTCATAATTTCCAGAACTTCACTAGTGACTCATGGGGATTTATGTTGATTTTTGACTCGAACTTCTTTGATTGGCACGTGTTTATCGAACACATTGTAGACTGTCTTCGTCCAGAAAGCTAATGCATCGTCCGGGTCAGGAAGTTGGTAAACGTGATCAAGGGCTGCTTTTCTTAAGTCTTGCAAAAATAAATCTTGGTTGAATGCTTTAAAATTTCTAAATTTGATACTTACATGTTTATGTTTAAGAGATTTGAACCCAATTCTTGACCATGTACAACATACAGGGTAGTGGTCACTAACTGTACTAACAGGAACAGAACATTCAATAATATTATCTGGACAAGTAACATATATATGATCAATTATAGTTGAGGATGTGTCAGTAACTCTTGTGGGACGGTTTATTAGTTGTTTGAAATTGTAAGAAAGAATGATATCGTCCCATGTCTGGTTGGATTTACTAATATCTATGTTGAAGTCACCTAGTATCATAACTTCTCTACCTGCTGTAAACACTCTATCCATCATTGTAGTGAAGCAGTCATACCAACTGTACCCGGCACAAGGATTCCTATATAGGTATCCAATGAGAAACGGTTGTTGGCGGGCTGGCTTCACCTCTAACCAAACACATTCTATCCCTACTGTCTCGAGATCACTTCTACGGGAACAGTTGAGGGAATTGGAAATGTATACAGCAATACCTGTCTCTAATTTTTGATTTGCATCTTTCCGAATTACTTTAAACCCCTTAAGTGAGATTTCGGAGTCGGTTATTTTGTCATTAAGACGACTTTCTGTGATTCCAAACACATGGAACTGTTTGGACAGTATTACCGAGAGCTCAGGTAATTTGTTGAGCAGATGAAAGATGTTGAGATGGCCTATATATAGACCATTTGTGTTGAGCCACTGATCGTGATTGGCGAACATTACAAACTAAAGGGAAGATGTCGCTTGTGGTATACAAATTGCAGGGATTTTGAAACTTTATTTAGAAATAGTTAAGGCTGTTAGAGGGAGCAGGAAAATGTCTTTGCTGGAGTGACATCATGAATGCTTGGTGCAGGGCTACAGGATTGTATCGCATTAGCTGCTGAAGTGGACGGTTCCACTCATAGGGTTGTAGATTACCGTCCAGCGAGGGACTGCTATGAGTGTCACTGGAAGTGCCTACATTGGAAGCAGGCATCGACGGTACAGCACCATTGTTTAACGGTGTCCCCTTTGACATCATAGAGGGAGACTGTTTTACGGGCAAGACAGGAAACAAAGTATTGTAGTTAGCAACATTTGGATTGGAGCTTGGGTTGCTATTCACGATATTGTGTTCCTCAATCTCAGTGGAGTCCACTTTTGAAGCACAAACTATCGGCTGTCAAGACGGCAAGGTGCCAATGAATTCGACGAACAATACACGTTTGCTGAAATATAATGAGGTGATAGCAATTGAGGGTTCCAGCCGGTTTCTAGAAATTGCCTGCACAGAAAAGTCTAAGTGGAAGAGAACTTCCCAGCCTACATCAATGATGTGGCTTCATGACCTGGAAAATGTGAAGGACTCACATTTCCTACTCAAACGACAGGGACTACCTTTTTATACCGTACATTATCAAGCGAGATCTGGATCTTGTAATGAGGTCCAACAGTTGAAAACAATACGGAATGATTGATTGATTGATTGATTTAGGAACCGACATCACAGCATTCGGGACATTCCCATAAGCATACGGAATGCACGTTATGAAGTGTGCTTAAGAACAAACGTGCATGATAATGACACCATTATATGATGGTGGAGGTCATGAGGAGATGACCATAACGCCATGTGTAGATGGGAAAAATTAGGATATGACCATATCAGTATGTGCAGGCGTAAAACATCAGAACATGACCACATCGGTATGTGCAGACTTAACACATTAGGAGGTGACCACAACACCATGCCGAGACTTGGAACATCAGTAGATGATCACAATGTTATGTTTGATGGAAAACATCAAGAGATGATCACAGTGTTATGTCTGGTGGAAAACATCAAGAGATGATCACAGTATTATGTTTGGTGGAAAACATCAAGAAATGATCACAATGTTATGTCTGGTGGAAAACATCAAGAGATGATCACAATGCTATAGTTTAGTCGACGGATCAACATCACGGCACACGGGTGTAACCCATAAATACTCCGTTCTACTCCTAACTCAAGCCTGAGTCCGGAGAATCTCAGCCCAGTGCACGAACTCCGTAGCACCGGCGAGGATCCTGAAATACTTTGGGTAGATTTTTAACTCGAAATTTTGCCTGGGCAGCGCCGTTAGGCTACTCTATTTCGATTTCCAACTGCCATGACATTTTTTACGTGAGCAACAATACACATCACATGCTCTGTGATGATGACTGATCATCTGTAGATCTTCTCGCTGTTCTCATTCAGCGGTGTATATATTGTCTTCTATCCAGGCTTTTCAGCCATCCCTCTCTGAGTTTAGTTTGATGTATTAAGAAATTAAATTTTGCTTTGTTGACTATGGCTTTGAGTACTAGTATGACTGTTGTCTTATCCGAGTTCCCTGTTGGTAGGAATCCATTGGTGGGGAGGGAAGGTCAGCTATCCCGGCTTGTGTGGGGCCCTGTAGATGTAAAGTCCTATTGGGGTGGTCGGAACAAAGGCTGGGGATATTAACTATTAGTAACATACCTGTCCAAGCCCCGGGAGCCTTGTTACACCCGGGACCTCCAGCACTCCAGGCGGAAACCATACCTCGAGATCACTCATCCCCCTCCCCCACCCCCAAATCACAATGTTATGTATGGTGGAATTAATCAAGACATGATCACGATGTTATGTCTGGTGGAATTAATCAAGACATGATCACACTTTCATGTCTGGTGGAAAACATCACGGGACGGACTGGAAACAGACTAGCTGAGTGCAAGGTGAAGACGCCAATCAGGCAACATTGGAGAATGGCTACAGCTGAACGCAGGCGCGGTAGTCACACTATACACAGATGAACAAGTGGAACAAGTTAAGGGTCCCCATTCACGCTATCTGATGTATGGGGAATATAGTGTTGACCCCACTGATCGACTTTCAATGCTTGACCTGGTCAATATCACATCTGTGGCTTTTACTTCTTAGAACATTTCCTGATACCAGTTTAAGGGTGGTTCGACCTACAAGCCCAGGTTAGTGAAAACATTTAATGATCGATGGGTACTCGAACACACGGCCATCATACCGCAAGGCAAGCATGATAGTCATTATGGTACAATGTCTCCCGGATAATGAGTCATTCAATATAACACTGCTGTGATGTAATATATGGCAGGTTGTAAAATGTCACTCTGCTACAACAGGGGAAACTACTTGAACAGCTTGCGTCCCTAATCTTAACTGTTTCAGGGTCGAGGGATAATATATCGCCAAATGTGACCTTCAGTTTGAACAGAAGGGCGATATACCGCCATACTAGGGGCATCGTGATATTTAATTTGTTTCGAGGTATCTTGTTCTGCTCTGTGGCGAAGGAGGTTACGGACGTATTGCGTAATTTCTGCATATCGCATTCGAAACACAGCTGCGGGCGATTTGACAGCAGAACGCGTTTGCCTTGTATTTTTATACCGTCGTTTTGTGCCTGTCGTTCAGAAAGCAATGGCAAACTACTGAACGTAAACTTGTCAAGAAATCACAAACGCCCCCCCCCCTCCTCCCCCCCCCCCCAAAAAAAAAATGCTGGGATTGACTGCGACGTCATGTAAAGGATATGCAACTAGCTATCTTATTGGTGACATCTTCAGCAATGTCAATGCTCTGTGAATGGAAACTTACATTTTAGTACTTGTGAATTTAATTGTGTACCGTGTTTGGTCCAAACCGACTTTTTGTTTAGCACCGAATCAGTTAAAACATTTCTCACAATGATAACGAGGATGGTTTCCGCGACACTTGGTATGTATACAGTAAACCAGGTATGTTCAAGTGGAATGCTGTGTTGCTTAGGTGCCCTAAATGTGTCAGGGGATTCATGGCGGCCAGGCTACTCGTCTGGCGGCCGAGTGTTTATCAAACTTGGATTATCTTAGACAAAGGTTCTTAATGTGAGATCCGAGGAGCACACGGTAAGTTGTAAGATTGCATAGGTTTTATGAAAGTTAAGAAAGGAGGAGGAAATAAAAAGGGTAGTTGTTTTCATAAAGGATAAAGCGGTGATAAATGTATGGCGGAATTTCAGACTTGGTATTATCGAAGCATACCTCCAACAACATTCCGCCCAAGGCTGCCAGGTTTTTATATAGATAGATAGGTTTTTCGTTCTGACAGTCTTGCAAAGGCATTTGCTTCACGGCGTATTCTGTGTTATTTTCAGTTGCCGTGAGAATTCTAAGATGTGCACACAAAACCGTTTTTTTTTTACATTAATCAAAATGAGTAGCTATACGATTTAATTACCCAAGAGACACAGATTGAAATATATCACCAGAGAATGAGAGAATTGAAGATACATGCTTTCCCACGCCTATCGGCAAAACAGCGTGTATAAGTGTATGAGTGGAGTAGGAAGTTTCAAAATGGCGTAACTTCTGTAAAGTGATGCAGCAAGTGGTGCATGAGTGGTTACACACGCGACCACACGCTCCCGTGTGTTGCCGGGGCCCATAAGGGAAGCAAAGAATAGCAACACTGTAGCCTACCACGCATGTCGTAAGAGGCGACTAAGGAGGCTTGATGGTTCCGTCGCCCTGCTACTGAGTGAGTGCGTGGCGCGACACTGTGAGCTGTGAGTTTCGTGTGAAGTGCTTTTGAATCTGCCCAAGTTTTTATTTTTGGAACGTGACTGCATGTTTGGAGCGATGGCAGGTGGCTATGTCCCAGAGTTGACCAGTTTTTGCCTTATGCAGAAATGCGTGGCTGCTGGGCTTCTGGTTGACTGCCATTGCCATCGGTGATGAACTGTATGTTCGTGGACTGTGTTGGTGAACATCTAGGAAACATCCAGATAGGAAAATGACTGCCGATTCCATCAGAGATGAATTGGGTGTTTCGTGGGGGCCTGGTGTGTTGACATTCTGGCGGCGGCATTATGCACAGTGTATCTGTGCGGGCTGTTGTTTGTCGAGACTCCTGTCTTTTCCACTTTTCACATTGGGCAGTGGGGAGCGTTTTGTGTGATATTCACTGGCACAGGAACGGAGCATAATGGGGACGACCCGTTGCTGTGAAGTTGGAACTGTGACTAATTAACTAACTAACTAACTAACTAACTAACTAACTAACTAACTAACTAACTAACTATTTAACTAACACGCGACCAAGAGCATTTTTTTTTCTACAGGAATGCAAGCACTTCATCGGTGCTGGAGGACTTGCATTGAACGAAGGGATGACTACATCGAAAAATGATAATTTGGTCTATACTGTGTCACAATATATTTAAAAAAAAAAAAAAAGAAAAGAAAGAAATTTACGGTTTTCTTTTGAAGCCTTCTCGTACAATGACTTGGAATGACACTATCCAGTGCCACCAATCGGGCGCTGGAGCTCCAACTATTCCTCCCCACGACGCTTGACGACAAAAATGAAAGATGATGATGATGATAATGACGGACAGAAGAAAATATGCGCTTTCAACTTAAACGTTACGGAAAAGTTAGTAGAATATCGTTAACTACGAAAAATGAAAATACTACAATTTTACAAGATTTGAAAATGTAAGAAAACTGGTTCATAAACAGCATCAGAGACATTGACACACTTTTACCGCACTAAACGTTGAAGTGGTCAGATATGACTCAGCTACTGTATGACAGTAAACGGTACTACCAACTCTCTATTAACGCCGAATGTTGGGAGGTGCTCACCAAACACAACACCCTACATTGTGCCAGCGATTTTGGGCGGAATTGCGCAATTGGGAGGGTACAAGTCTTATCCTGGGCAAGGAAATACAACCTAAAGACTAAATGTCATGGCAGGACAGACAGTGTCCTAAGCCTTGCTCGGCAACTGGTTTAGGGTCGAAGCTTCGACAGGCGGACAGTTCGAGCAATGCTTTGTCATCCGGCAGCTTCTGCAGCATGTCTTGTTCCAGGTGGAGTAGACAGGCCGATAGAGGAATAATGCTGCATGGGTAACACATGATCTTTACAATTGAGCCTCGGCTTTGTGCATAATGCAAATATCGTCTGTGAGGACAATAAGGTGCCAGTGAGATTTGGAAAGAACAGTGACGGAAGGCGTTGTTCCCGGAAGAAGAGGAAGGGGCAACGAGCACGAATATGGACACAGAACACTGAAGCCACCATTAGAATGAACATGCTTGAGGCAGGGAGACTGACTACGGGTGGAATATCTTATGGGCGGGCCGTGATGAAAGCGGCGTTCTGCAAAGGACATATCTGCTTTAGTGCGTTCACACAATTTTGGCCTCGTATAAAAATCTATAACTCAGTAACTAAGTGAGGGAAAATAATGCGACTTAATATTTACTCTTATCAATAGTTACAACCCCCCCCCCCCCCCCCCCCCCTAAAAAAGTTCTGGAAATTGTAAAGCCAAGCTCAATGTTTGTTTATATGTGGTATATAATTTACGGGTCAGAGATGAAGTGCATATTATGAAGTGTATTAAATCTTCACACGGAAACATCAGTGTTCAATAATGAATATTCTCTGTGGTGCACGGCAATTTCCTTATGAGAAGCACGACAGTTAGTGGAATGGAAGTGTACAGAGGTTGCCTGAATTGACGTGCATTACTGTAAAACAAGTTTGTTAGCGTGAATTTATTACATTTTTGCCAAAACATCACAGCAATGTCGCCGCTTTCCACGATTTCAATTACCTTTCGACCTATCAAAGAAATATTCCGTGAGTGGGAGTAAATATGCGACGGCGGGAAAAAATTCATAACGATGCAACATATACTTAAAAACATAATTGAACGTGAATGAGGGCAAACATTTGTGAATGAAATACAGCACAACGGTCTGTAAGTGCCGTTTAAACATAGTTTTGTATCATCATCGTCATCACCATCATCATCATCATCATCGTCATCTTCATCAAAATCATTCGGTCATGGTTCTCTAACACGATCACCAATCTTGAATAAGGGCTGTGTTCCTGTCCCGAATAAGCCATATGGCCAAGCCACCTAGATATTTATCCGTCTACCTTGCCCTTGCTCTTTTCCCATAAATATTAACAGCTGTCTCTAACATTTCTAGGTTAATCCATGTCAGTTATCGTGTTAGTAAGCATGAAAACTGCCTTTGAGGTCGTTTCATTACGTCACTCTATTTTCCATTGGTTTTAGTAATTCTCACAGCCCAGTGTAGTTCTGGACTCAATGCCAAAACGGATGTTTGTATTATGTAGTTGTCTCTTGGGTGTTCTTTTCTGTGTGTCTCTACTCTTTAACCTCTTCAGTCGCAGACGTCTATATCTCTTATTGTGACCAAACCAAAATAACCAACTTTCTTTTCTTTTTGCCATATTTCAATATTTGTCTGTTTTCTCTCATGTCTTTAAAATGTATGATTTGATCTCTTTTCTGTTCAGTTCAACCTACAATAACAACACGCCTTAAAACCTTTACGTTCTTCTAATCCTTTTTATATGTATATAATCCATTTTTAGGAGTCAAGCAGTGCTTTAGGTCAGACATGCGTAACGATTTTGTTTTCCACAAAGGAATATGAAGTTACTCGAAGTTAGAAACATGTATTCTAGGAATGCCTTTTTGGCTACTGTGATCCTAGTGCTAATTTCGCCTTCAAAACGAGCTTCCTCTGTACTGATCTGGCCCTGACAGAGAAACATCTGCACTTGTTCAGTGGTGTTTCTTTCGCGACTGTTATTTATGTTCTAGGAATTTGTTTCTGCTCTCATAAACAAATATAATAATAATCTTGTCACACAGAAGTCACAAACAATATGTTGCACGATTTATCGTCTGGCATATTTCGCTGCATCTCGTTAGGTGCATATCGCATAGTTATATAACATAACAATTACTTGCATTTCCTTTACAGGACGTTGTAGTCAACCAGAGCATGTTTTGGCTGCGTGTGATTTCTAGGCAAATTTACATTCAGTAGTTTACAATTGCTTTGTGAACCACCGGGACTTATACCATTGTATGAAAACCAGTGCCAGGCTGTATGCTCCCAAATTGCCTGCAGTTGTGTTTAAAAAGCCGTTTGCGAGACTGTGTTTATAACATCAACGCCACAGGCTGGGGTTTTAAAACTGACCCTAATATATCAGATGAAGTGCATGAGTGATTATGACTTTAGCTGACACCATTAAAACGCATTGTCACAGGCATTGTGACTCCACACACAAATATTGGTTATGGCTTCACTAAAGGAATGCATTAAGTTTAAATTAACTTTTGGAATGTATTGTTCTGAATCTCATCACAGCTCGAGTTTGAACTTAGACCCATAAGCCAAGAAACCAGTGCTGTTTTAACCTCACCACTATGCGACATGAGAGCGAGGTTGTGCAGTAGCTAGGGCCATTCCCTGCTCGCCTTGTGATCACGTGTTCATACCCCGGCCAAGCAGGGTTAGTTTTAAAATTACCATGAGTTCGCGGGTCCACAATAACATAAATGGGCTCGAGGAAATAACCTGGGAAGTAAAGGTGGCCGTTGTGATAGTGACCAAATCACCGACAGAGATTCGTCTGTCAAAATATGGGTTTAACAACATATGCCCAATAATGAACAAGGCTTCTACACAGAGGATCGGAAGTCACGTGTTCTCATCACAGCCTTCACTTGCCTTGCAGAACGGAGTGGTTGATAGATGGCCACAGATCTCGGTTCCTGGTTGTTCTGGATCAGTTCTAAAGATGACATAGCCCTCTGTCATCGTTATTGACTACCAAGGTTCAAATCTCTAGGTCTGCCTCTTCCTCTTGTAGAAAATCTTAATGAGGGCCAGTTTAAAAAATCTAATATCCACGGTACCTACAGATTAGTTTCTGTTTTCAGTTTTCCAGTTGTCCACCGTGTGAATCAATATTTAAGTTTAGATTCAGTAATTTGTCATTGCTTTCTGAACATTTCGTAAGAGACCAATGCAAGGCGGTCAGCTGCCACATCGCCCGCAGCTGTTTTTTTTTTCAAATTCGGGTATGCGGGATTACGAACTGCGTCCGTAACCCCTAATATGACTAGTATCTTGGTTAAATTGCCAAAGAAGTGTACACCACAAGACGCTTGAAGACCATATGTGACGACCAAGCTAGCCAGTGTATTCACAACAACGACAATCAGGTATAGCTACATTTTCAGATAGAACATTATATACAGCTATAAGAAAGAGAAAGTGAAGTACCCGTTTAACCCCAGCATCGGGGTTACGTGAAGCCATTGAGGCAGGTGGTGGATGGGGTGTGAGAGCAGCCCACTGATTGTTGTTGGTTATGGTGTACACTCTGTGGCGATAGTCAGATGATCTTATCAGTAGAGACGATTCAGATTGCTACTGGAACTATTAGTGTTGGAACTCTTCGCTGGCTGCTGAGGATGGGGACGGAGCGCTTATGGGAATGTCCCGAATGCTGTGATGTAGGTGCCTAAATCAATCAATCAATCAATCAATCAATCAAACAGTAGAGACAATGCCTATAGCCATTGACTACTACAGTCACTGCCAAGATGGAAAGCAACTGCAAACTACCTTCTGCAAAACTTGACAAGAAACCGTAACAACCATGAAAGAAAACATAATAAGAAAGATGTAAATTTAATAGACTGGATTTAAGAATATCTTGGATACAGAAAAGAACAAATGCATTCATACGACAAGAACTCAATATTGAAGAAAGCTGGCGACGAAAGAACAAAGAACATTGAAATATTTTGGCCACTTAAAACGTCATGAAGGTTTGGAGAGAGCAATCATGGAGAGAGGTATATGCCCGGCAAAAGAAGAAGAGGACGGCCAAAGAGAAAATTGGTACAAAATGTGGCAGTTGATCTGCAGATGGGTGCATTGGACGGGGGACATCTTGCGTATGACCGATACATTTTCCGGACGGTTGGTATGAATGCGAAGTTCTGTAACGGACATGCTACTGAATGTATGAATAAGAAAGAGACAATCAGCATTCTTTGGTCGTGTCATAAGAAGAGAGGCATTGGAAAACATGGTGACAAATGGAAAGATCAGTGGGAGGATATGCAGAGGCAGACCAAGAGAAATGATGCTGGATGGATTGAGACGGTGGCATGGAGGAGTATCATCAGCAGAGTTGATCCAGAAAACCAAGGACCGAGATCTGTGGAGAGCCATGAAAGTCTACGCCGGTTTGCAGGACACACCATGATGACATGTTGGGATATTTCCTTCTCTCAATTTCGAGCTCTAAGAATTATACTTGAAAAATGATTTACGAGTATAATAAAAATGGGAGAAATCATAACTCTCGGAAGTTAGTTAGTTAGTTATCAGTTGGGGTATCTTCGTTGCACTCCGGACATGTCCATAGGTGCTCAGATCCTTCCCCCCAGTATATGCATCAGCGTCCGGTGGCTAATAGTGCCAGTTCTGTGTTGGTTGACGAGGCGCTTTGTTTTCCCGATGTACCTCTCGCGTCTGGCTGTGCCGATTCTTACTCCCAGGTCTTTCATCCTGGAAAGCGATGTGGAATCACTGGCGTCAAAATCCTCTGTTCTCGCCATATCTTTAAGGGCGTTAATAACATCGGCACGATCCATGGGCTGGCCATCTACAGGGGGTGCAGAGCCAGCCAATTTATCAGCTCGTTCATTTCCCTCGACTCCCGCATGTCCCGGGACGAAGATGAAGGTGACTTTGCGGACAACGGACTTCCGCAGCGACTCAGTCCACTGTCTACGTACAGATCCAGCTTCGACCTTCTGAATCATGCTCATTGAATCACTTAGTACACACACGTTGGTATAATGCTGTGATTCCAGCCATATGAAAGCCTGTGTAACTGCCATCACCTCCATCGTCATGCTGCTCGTGGTCATAGAGTGGGCACCACTGGATTCTTGAACGGTTCGGCCCGCTGAACGGGCTGTAAATGCCCACGCACTTCTCTGCTGCTTTACAACAGATCCATCTGTATAGATGAGCACTTCGGGGCTATCTGAGTGATCATAGATGAGCGCGTTAACCTCTGCATTGACAGCGGCAGGGTTCTGCTCTCTGCACCGTCTGTCGAGTGTGATAATGCAGGAGAAGGTACACTTAAAAGCTGGAGGCACCGGCACCCATTCCTTGCCGGGGTTGATACTGGTAAGACTGCAGACCTGTCCGACGACATCTTCCATCCGACCCATCCATGATTTGCCCCTCTTTAGCCTGTCACCCTTTTCTCTGAATACAGCGTCATGCAGAGGGTGCTGCTCATCTGCACTTATTTTTAAGTATGCACGAGCTCTCCAGATCTTGATCCTGTGTTCCATTGTCGGGAAGTCAAGGAGGTATCTCATTGCTACACAGCTGGTGTCTCTCGTGCAGCCCAAAATGATGCGCATGGCTTCGTTTTGTACCTTTTCAAGTCTTCCAATCTGTGTAGGGCTGACAGTGAGGATGGCCAGGGCATACTCGATGCGTGAAAGCACAAGTCCTTGGAACAGAAGTAATAGCAGTCTTTGCTCGATATTGGCAGTCGCCATGACTCTCATTGCTGCCAAACCTTTTCGAGCCTTCGTTATGACATAATCGACATGATCTCTGAAGGACAGGCTACGATCAAGCCTCACGCCAAGATATGTCATTGACTGGGTTCTACTCAGAATGCTCCCATCCATTCTTACTGCCGGCAGGTCTGTTTTCACAATATGGTTGTTTAGTGAGAACCATGTAACCGTTGCCTTTGCAGGGTTGACAAGGGCATCGGCATCAGCACACCATGAGGAAATTCGATCTAGTTCGCGCTGCGTATAGTTGGCAACCGCCTGTCTATCTCGACCCTCTCGATACACGAGGATGTCGTCAACGAATGATAGAGTCCTACCCCTCCCATCCAACTGTTGTTCAGTGATCGGCACCGTATACACGTTGAATAGTACTGGTGACAGTGGTGAACCCTGCGGCAATCCTGGACATATCGTTATCGGCTCAGAAGACCAACTCCCGCATCTTAGCACCACCTTCCTTTGGAGTAGAACTGCAGCTATCCATCGTACAAGGTGAGGGTGCACTTTCAGTCTGAGGAGGGTTTGCATCAAGTGCTCGAAAGATACTCTGTTATATGCGTCCTCTAAGTCTATGGCGGCCGCACATGTCTCTTCTCTGACCTGAAATCCTTCGTAAACATCTTGAGCAAAGACCGCCGCATTCAGCCATGACTCTTTGTTGCGTCTGTATCCTCCAAGTGTGGGCGGGAAGCAGCCGAGCTGTTCCAAGTCCCAAGCAAGTCTGTGTGCTACAATTTTCTCCAGTAGCTTGCCAACAGTATTCTGCATCGTAATGATTCTGTAGCCGCTTATCTTGGAGTGGTCTTTGTTCGGTTTTGGCAGCGGCAGCAAGTAGCTGTGTAGCCATTCTTCTTTGACCTGACCCCTCTAGATACTGGTGTATAATTCTCTGGCCAGTTCTTCCATGTCATCATCTGATATCACCATTAGGTCACCATATCGGATGCCGTCTGGGCCTGGGGCGGTGTTAGGTGATTTCTTGAGCATCGCACGCAATATCTCAACTGTGATTGTCCATTCTTCGTCTGTCCCGACCCCCTCGCACAACGGAGAGAGTGTTGTTGTGGTCCTCTGTCTGGCGGGCTCGTCTTTCTGGTCAGTCTGTTCTATGTAGCGTGCAAGAAGGGCCTTACCTTTATCCGCATCCGACTTT
>OY992876.1:16240183-16360183 GCA_963921405.1 Cepaea hortensis
CATGAGTGAGGTTAATCAGGGACATTTAAGTCTAGTACCTGGCTGCTCTACACAGATCTAGTGGCGAGATGTCTGAAGTCAGACCTATGGAATTGGTCTGAGGGTGGAAACTGACCACATAACTAGTATCAGTCTGAATCTGGTTGTGATGTATTAATAACAGGTGAAATGGATATGTACACCGGGCATCTTCTTCTTGCTTACAGGAACCCTCATTATCTTCATTATCCTCGTGATTAATATTGACGCTGGTGTCTACGGACGTACTTGAACTGCCGTGGAGGAGAAGAGTCGTTTTCAGGCAGCTGATCTCAACTCCAGTCTGGTGGAAGAAGCGGTCTTGTACAAAGAACTTTAACTGCCTATAATCAGGTGAAGAGGAGTTCCAGGCAGCCTAAGGAGAGATCAGGTGAACAATATTCTACCACCGGTATCTACCTCACTCACCTACTGATGACTGACAAATTACTGGTGGAATGATGATCTGCTCCTCCAGAATCCTCGCACAAATACTCAGCGTTGTGTCTTTTGTCTTGAACTTGAACTTCGTTTGTTTTTTTGGAGTCTGAAATCTTGATTAAAGACTCGGGTTATACTTATCTGAAAAGTGTTCTCTTGTCCTCAGGTGGTGATCTGTTTGTCTATAGTGATAGGAAAATAAGTCAGCGTCCGGGCACCGTCCCGGGGTCAACAAGGTAATAGTAGGCAGAAGTAAGAACCCAAAGGTCATGACAACCACTGAGATCCGGGCCAGTGTTGTCACACGACAGATGAGATGAACGTTGTGTATTGATATTCGAGGAATGTACTAACTGTGATATGTGCGGGAGGATGTGAGACTGTGACTGCAAATGGTCATACGGGCGACAGTGTAAATATCGCCCATGTGAGCGAGCGTTTGGCTGCTTGTGTCGAATGATTGCTTAAGCGTGAAGTGAGACCATATTGTTATCCTGTAGTATAATATAATAAAGGTCGTTCAGGAGACAGCTCCTGCGAGTTTCCGATTGCAGTCATGTGTTATTGGTATATATGTCGTAGATGTTGTAATCTGCCTGTCCGAGTCCAGTGAGCTAGAAGGAGAAGATAGTTAGGACTCTGACAGGTAAAATGGTGTCAGAAGTACACACGAACCACATACCCAAGTAAAATGCATAAAAGAACGTTACTTATTGAAAGAAGAAGATCTATTGCATAAGATCTATAAGAAATTGTAAATCAGAGATTTGTTAATAAAATCAGAACGAAAATAACGTCATTTCTGTCCACAGCAGGTTTCAATTCTACAAAGCGACCGACGTAACCAGAACAGGTCAACGATAACCAGCACGAGAATCACGTTCCTGTACATCAAGCGTTCGAGTAAACAGCTGATAAAGATAAGTTGATTAATTTTGATTGCTAAGTACCCAAATCTGCATTCTGTGATTTGCTTGTATAAATATCATCGTTAGTAGAGTTAAATATCAAGTAACAGAAAATGATGTCAGATAATGAACACACTCCAGATCAATCTGGATACTGGGGCACAGAACATTACAGAAAATTGCAGGGCTATTTCAAGAGTACACAGGCACAAGTGAAAGAAAACTTGAAAAGGATTGAAAATATGAATAGGAAAAATAACATTATCCGTGAGTGGACACAAGAATTTGAGAAGAAAATGCAAGACTACAAAATTCCTAAAACTAGATGGTATACATGGTATAGGGAATTCATACCAATAAAAAGTAAAGAACTACAAGAGATCATACCAGATATGTCAAATGAAGACTATGATTATTACAAAACAAACATATTATCAAATTATTTAAACTATGTTGACACTATAATTTTGATGTTACAAAACCTGAAACCGGCCCCAGACCAGTCATTTAAACGGTATATACAAGAAATACAAAGCTATCACAGAAGCCTAATATCTGAAATTAGACTTGTAGGCCACGAGCAGGGGGTATTGAATTTCTTCCTAATAGAAAAACTTAAAGCAACACTCCCAGCCGAATGCGTAAAATATTTAGAAGAGCACAACCAAGAGCCAATCCAACAATTACTAGAAAAATGCCACGAATATTACCACCAAAGTATGAACCAGGTTAAGAACACTCAACAGAAGAATACTGTAAGTGCAACGGCATCTTCAGCTACAGATTGCCAAAACAAACCGCATAAAACAAAACCGGTACAGTGCAAACATTGTAGCACCCCACATACAGAAAATGCAATATGCGATAAGAATCCCACTTATCAAGAATACCTGAATACTATTATAGCACAAAAACTGGGGAAGGTAAATCAAAGGAAATATAGAACCAAATGTCATTTTTGTTTGGCGTATGGCCACAGACGTTTCGAATGTGAAGGAGTAAAAAGAATACAGAAAGCAAAAGCAAATGCAGCTACAAACATTACAACAGACAGTCCAGCAAAGAACTTAGAAAAAGTAAACATCACAGAGACGAAAACAAGAACAAATACTGCAAATACAGAACAGACTGAGTTTTACCCAACAGACTTCGTACCATATTTCAATAACGTTGTCAACAGCAGTCAGCCGCACTCCTTAGTAAAAGAGGAGAATATTCCATAAGCAAGAAATGAAATGAACAAAACATCCAGACTGTCGTATGCACATGTGTACGCGACACAGGGTCCTGTCTTATCGGTCTTCGGAAGACCCTAGCTGATCCTAAAGACTACCTAGATGAGTACATCTATTGCAGAACTGTTTCAGGAACAGTAGAGAAATATCCTATGGCATGGGCCAATATAAAATCACCTTTCCTATCAGGCAGAGTAACTTGCGCATTATTAGACAATCCTTGCTGCGATTTATTAATTGGAAATGTATTAAATGTAATAGACCACACAGATTCCAAAACCCAGACATGGCAGAAAGTTAACACCACAACAAACACTGCCTTAACCACACCACTCATCATACAACAACATGATTAACAGACCAAAGTACCACACCAGGCCAACCTAACTACCATCTCACAACAAGAAAAAACAGAAACTGGTGTATATCAACAAAGAAAAAAAGGTACAGATGACAAGCATTTCACAAGGGCGGGAAAAGATCACAAAACATCATGGTACATGCTATACCTCCTCTTAACTACACACATGCCCAAGTGCACACAGTGGATGGTTCTACTCGCACTACTCATTGTAAATGCAAAACAAATGACTTCACTAACAGTTTTATTCACACATCATCATGACGCAACACAGATGATAATACTCATGACAAACCAGCTAACTTTGATACTTACATCAGTACTGGTGAACCAAAGTTTGTTGTTACCACTGATAAACACTATGCCAAATCAACTCAAACACATACTTAGGCTGAACAAGGTAAATCATCAGTCGGTGGAATTACTGACAAAAATCAGCAACAAAGTACCCTACATATTTTGGAAAATATACACAAATTGCAGAGCAGTGTACAAACATGTACGATTACAGTTCAAAACTATACATGGTGTATTATTATTATTATTATTATTATTTGAACTATTGGATGTATACACACATGTACGAGTGCAGGTTTGAAGATAGCACTCAAAATGATCTCAACATTAAATTTGTAAAGCCCCACCCGTCGGAACATTAATTTTAACCGTAACCCACTTTATATCCTTAGATCGAGTAACTCCAGAATTGCCTTGTCTGCTGTACGACTCCAGCGCTATGATACTAGCACACTTCATTGTATAGACCAACATAAAAGTTCCTTCAACGTGAAAAGTTTCATCGGCAGAACAGTAAGACTCAACATGTGATTTCAGGTATCTAACAGTAAGCTATACCCATATTGACTTCGTTTCAAACGAGTATCTACAGAGTCCACATTTTGAAATCGACTAACAACGACAAGAACTTCACAAGTACAGACATTCATTTCCAGTGATCAGTTTAAGAAACCAGATGCCAACCTACAAACTATGGCAAAGACAGTCACAGACAGACGCACCATGGCCACACTCCTAAGTAAGGCCACCGAACTTAAAACATTAATACATATTTTACAGGTGTTGTCAACGACTCAACTGACAGGCCTCATCGGGTACTTCTCACACACCCATACAAGACAACTTGCAAGTCGTGTGGGAGGCAAAATGTATGGTCCATTTTATTGCCGTTGGCTCGCTTACAAGCGGTAAACAGTCGCTAATGCAATACACAATATACAGCCACAGAATTATCTAACACAAACTGCTAACCCTATGCTAGTTCTATCTATTAGTGAACACAAAACTCCTAACGCTATTCTAAACGATGTGAACGCCTCAAGTCCAGTCTCCCGTCTGCCTAACCTCTCTCCCGTGGTTACACACCACGCGGGGTGACCTTCACCTTCGTGCGTGTTACCTCACATCGCACTCTGCTGGCAAACGTGGCCTGTTGAGTGTCTACTCAACTGTGCTATGGCTTCACGAGGTGTGGTACTATCGAGTCTTTGACACACACCCACCCCTCTTGTGTTGCGTCATCAACTTTCACTCATTGGTTGTGACGCAAGAGGTTCCTAAACAAAAAATTAGTGTCTCTAATTTTTGTCAAAGACTCTAGATAACCTGGCTTTGGGCATTCCAATGAACTATTAATAACTATTGTCACAATGTAGCAAAGCCTTACTTGGCTACTGGCAATCGCCACAAACTTGACTGGTTGGCGTGAGCCCCTTCTCACATGCTATATTATATTTATCAGAGGTATGTCTGAACCGGACCGTTGTCTTATAAGACCTGCCCTCACATAGTAAATTAACTTACTACCCATACAAAGTTGACTTTCTTAGGGTCAACACATGAATTATTTCATGTCCCCCATATAATATTTAACAACCATTCTACAAGAGTGTGTGCGACAGGCTTTACCTCCTTCGCTTCCGCGCGTAAGACTTTATTTCACTGTTAATTTAGTTCTTCGTTGTCTATTATGTCCCCTGGCCCCATAGTTATCTGTCTTTGATTTACAAATAGTGTATGCAATTTATATGTTTGTTTTTCTGTTTGTTTGTGTGTTTGGATGTAATAAATCTACTAATCTAATTTCTATCCTCTATTTATAAATTCTATGTGTATGTATGTTAGTTTTTTGAGTGTCATAATTTGGTTCAATGTGGCCACAAAGAGGTGTATAACACTAATTCGTGACTACATTCACTTGTCATGAAACCCAAAATACTGTAATCTAAGTTCTAAACTATATTACAGACAACACATTCACACTAACACAATTTCACTAACGAAAACTTTACATTCTAACATACCATTCTAATTCTATAACTAAGTATTTAATGTGTTACCTAAATTTATTAAATTTGTTATGTTAATTATATGATATGATTATATTACTTCTTATTTTTTCCTAATCTAAGTGATGTAATCTAACTATTTAAATGCAATTGTTGTGATGTGAGTTATGTACCTTAATTAAATGGATTATGTGACCACAATTTATGTACTTTTCTAAATACTATGCTAAATAATGTTTTTAAATGCACAAAGGAATTATATGAGTGATGTTCTTAACCTAACTGGTGTAAATGCTGTATGTTACCTTATCTACTCTTTTTAATCTATTATGATGTAAAATGATGATACTAATAAATGGTAATATTTGAAAGATGGTATGGTTTCATTAAGATGGAATAAACTAACTACAATGAAACTAAGTGAAATATAACAATCTAAATGGTACTATTCATATCATAAATTTAATTTAACTTGTAATAAACTATTCTTATGTCTAAACTAATATTCTAATCTAATTTTAATGGGTTAATTACTGTACTAACTACATTATTAAAATAAATGAGAACTGTTATAGTTCCTAACCTACATCTAATTTATCACTATCTTAAAATATTATATTACATATCACAATAAGTTTATATACATAGTATTTGGTTTACACAGGTTAGTAGTTGCCTTCATGTATGTGCAATGGTTGTATAGGCATAATATAACCACACACTTTGCCTGGGTATCTGAAATACATTACACAGTCATCTTAATGTTCTCTCGGTAGTGCACGTGTAGAGTTCGCTGGTGTTGTAGCTCTGTCTTTTCGTGTCTGTAATTAAGCACTGTTCTGACACTGTTTTCTGCGGTTCATATATATGATACACCGGAATGGAGCTTAGTTGGAAATGAGCTGTCCTAGTTCACACGGTGGTATCTAAGTATAGCAGCACAGTTCTTAATCTGATGTCCACGGACACATGATAGTTCAGTGTTTTGGTACATGACTACACCAACAATGTGGATATGTATGTAAGCTATTTTACATCTTATATTATCAGATATTCATGTACCAACCATCACTCTACATTTAACTGTTGGATTTCAGGTATTTTTACCCCAGATGGTAAAACTAGTGACCACCTGAATATCCGGTCATTTTGATGCACACCACTATGTATGACCGTGATCAGGGAGTTGTCGGTCTGGACAATGCAGTGAACATCCGTCAGAACTCGATGGAGCCTTCTCACCGTATAGATGAAGCCTAGGGTTGCAACTGTGATATGGAATCTTTGGACTCAGCATGTGTGATCTCACTGCTCACGTAGCAAAGCGGATGGAAGATGCCCTAAAAAAAAATTGGCCTAGTACTGCAGTGATGGAGATTCTGCTGGCATATGACCTAAGATAATAAATGAGCCTAGGATTAGGCAAGCGGAGGGATTGGAATATTTACAAAAAAGGATCTTCAATTTTGACAATGCAGGAATTAATAATGCATCTTTCACATTTCATTTCCAGAAGATTTTAAGACATTGGAAAATATATTTGTAATTTCTGAGTAATTTACTAATCCCAAAAGGTTTCTGACCTGTTTCTTTCTGTTAGACATGGTCAGATTCATAATTTTGGTACTACTTTTCAGGTCAGTCTACAGTTGGACTTGAGAAATGACATGACCCAAAAATGAATTTATTTTAGGCATAATTTGACTTTGCTGGTTTGACAGTGAGACCGAAGCGTCGCACTCTGTCAAAGGCATGTCTCAGTTTCAGTAGGTGTATTGTCCAGTCATCAGTATTCTGATTTATTCATGTGTATTCTATAAGTTCACTACATGTATGCCCCTCGTCGGATTTGCCAGTCTCACTAACTAGTGTAGTTGCGTTGTGTATGTCTGTCGTCTGATCACTTGGTGTTGGTGCAATCTGTTCGTCTGTCACTACTTCTGTCTCTTGTCTTGAAAAGTGAGGTTTCCGCATGTTGACATGGAATATCTCTAAGTGTCTGTTTATCGATATTTCATAGTCAACATGTACCATGGTTATGTGCCACTTTGAATGGTCCTTGCCATTTCGTTTGTATGGAAGTAGCCTAAATCTGTCTTGATCAAGTTCCAGATTACTTGTTTTCGCACATTTGTTTGTGTGCTTGTAGTAGAACTGACCCTTCCTCTATCAAATGGCTTGGGTGCCAGTGTAGAGGGTTGTATTTCAGCTGTAGGATGTTTACCCTTCAACTTTTGTATCAATTGATGACAGCCATTACCAGCAAATAGATTATGACAAAATAATTTTATGTTATTGAAAAAACTTGGCCTGGCATTGCTGTATGCACGATGACCTGCACATGGTGTTTTGTGTGCATTGTTTAGCACACCTAACTGACGTTGTTCAAGTAACACCTGTTCATGGTTACTAGTAATATGACATGTAGTTGAAATGCCATTATTACGTCTAACGAACCAAGATGCATTCTTGGTCATTTTGGCTTTGCCTTTTGACAATTTTAAGTATGGAGACACATTAAAATCAGATTTCTGCTGGTGTATAAGTTTTTGTGTGTTTTTGTCATCTGTGCTGGTTGGAAAAAGCATTAGTAGTGTCTCATTTTGCAATGGGTCATGATGTTTTGAAGTGTCAACTCTGGTTGTTGCCTTAGCTGCATTTAATTTCTCCCATGCAACTATTTCTTCACTAGTACATTGTTTCAGTTGAGGTAAGCACCCCAAAATTAAATCTGTACAAGGGTTGTTAAGTATTGCACAAGTAAAGGTACCGGAAAGAAAAGGAGAATCAATACGGGCTTTTGCCAAAGGGTAAATTTCAACGTTACCCGAAAAGGTTCGGCATTTCACAGTGTCACCTGTGTAATCACCCGGACTCACTAGTTCTTTTCGAAGACCAATAAGGGTGCTGCCGCTATCCAGCAAACATTGGCATGGTACATCATTGACCATTGCATTGTGGAACACTAACTTGCCTCTGGAGGCTAATGCTGCATTCACACTCTCAGATGAGCATGGTACTGTATGTCCACATTCCAGTATTCCGTCTGCATGGAATTGGTGACATCGTTCACAGCTGTCAAAGCTTAATATATCGTTAGCAGCACACACATCCTCTGCTTGGTTAGTTGGTAAGTCACTTTCAATCTCACACTCATTCTCACTACCACTATCTGAAGAGGTGTCAATCAACATAGCGTTGTTAGCTTTCAAACGTTGGCGGCCAAGGCACTTATTAGAATAATGGCCATAAGAGGAACAAAAAAAAAACATTTGATTGCACGCCTGTATGCAGACCGTTTGCTTTGCTGCTTCTTGATCACATTTTCAAGATGCGCCGGATAATTCGGCGATTTGTCGCACATAGCATAAGTGTCGTGCATTAGTTGACAGTACATGCATTTGGAAACTTTTCTGTCTTTCTTATCATACTTCTGAAAAGGTTTTCTGTTACCTTGAAAGTTTTTTGATTGGTCTTTGACAAAGGAAACTATTTCAGAGTCACTTGAGGTCTTAAAAATCTCTCTGTTAGAAGAAAAATATGCTGAGCCTTTTTTTTTTTGAACTGCTCGATGTTTTCAATGTCTGACTGCTGCAAAAACTTAGCAAAAGGAGAAGGTATAGTAGATATACACTTGTCCATAGCTATTAGGTTTTTTAATCTATCAAAGTCTTTTCGTATGTTAGCTGCTTTAAGCCACCTGTTTAGTACACTCTGCACATTTGAAAAATAATCTATAAAAGTTTCACTAGGTTTAGGTTTTAAATTTGAGAACTGAACCTGATACCCAGGGGCATCAAGTAAAAAGTGCTGCATAATCCTATCATGGATGTATTGATAGCTAGATCTAAGTTCAATAGGAATAGACTCTATTACTTTAAGGGGCTCACCACTTAGATTCTTCATGTAAATCGGAGCCCACATATCTAAAGGAACTTGGTGATATTTAAATTGGTACTCTACATTCTCTGTCCAGGCAGATATGGAGTCCTCTTTACAATATGGTTTGATAATATTTTTGTATTTGTTGAACTTATTTTCCTCTTGTTGACTTCTTAGTTTAGTGGCAGAGATCTCTGCGTGTGAGTCTACATCCATGCTTTTCATCTTTAATTGTGTCTCTGATTCTACCTGAATTTGTTTTTCTTTAACTCTTGCCATTTCATCTATCTCTTTTTGCTTTAGATCTAATTCCTTTTGTTTTAATTCTTTCTCTTGATCTAATTGTTTTTGTTTCATCTCCTTATCATGTTCTCTTTCTCGTGCGCGTTCGTCCCTCTCCGCATTCTCTTTTCGTGTTTGTTCCTCTTTTGTTTCTTTAAATTTCTGATCAGCATATTGTTGTAGTTCTTTTCCTGTTAATTCGAGTTCTTTGCCTGCTTTTATGAAATCTGATAAAGTTGCCATCTTACTTTAGTACTTGGCTAACAGTGATAGGCAATGATGACTTTAATCAGTTATTTATCTTTGATATGTTATGTTTGTTCTTATCTGATCACTATCAGTTGTGCTTTCTGTTTATACCCTGCCCAGATTTATCTTGCAGAAAAACAGAGTATACAAATATGTCAACGCGTTACAAGCTGCAAAAGAGATGCACTATTAATCAAATTGCATGACAAAATATATAAGTGTACTCAGCTTAATGTGGGAACGAAGCTCCTTTGACACAGGTCACCTTGTTTGGTACACTGGGGTGGCGACACGTTTCGTACGTAGCACACGGTATTTGGCCCACAGGTGTATGTGCACAGCTGTTGTTTGCCCTCTGATATATAGGGCAGCAGTAAACACGCCTACTAAACGATATGATTTACTCGACAACTAAGGACAATGACTTAGACAATGACAGACTTACGAACACCTAGAATATGTATTAATTAATTTTAATGTCAATGTCCTGTCTTTGTTTTAAACAATAATTGCCTTTCGTTACTAACCTAGTTAATTTCTGTAAACGTTGTGCAGCTAAGTATCAGATGCTTAGCCCGAAAATAGTTCCATCGTGACGATAAGCAAAGAGAAAATAGACCCAAAAATGAATAAATGCTTGTAAAGAAATCAAAATAACATAATAATGTGTCAACAAATAAATATATTCATTTAGTAACTTAAATAAGTAAATAATAAACAATATACAGCACAGATTCAGGCGGGCCGCCGCTAAGCGATCTTGTAAACACTCGACTGCTTTATGCTAATGACGCAGAACAACTGTCTGTCAATCACTCTACGTCATCGCGCAGCGCTATTTTTAGATCTCAAAAATCAATATTGTCGGCTGCTTGTGTATTCCTGCGCCGTGAATCATGTTTGGTGCTTATTCAAGAATAAATTGGTAAATATATGAATAAATATAAAAAAATAAGAATATTAATACTTACAGCTTCGAAGAATACATGATTTCATTCAATAAATATATCATAAACACAATTAAATACTATTTTGTCACGATAGGCATATTTCTAGCTCGCAAATTCTCCCATCTGCACAAATTATCGTTACTACAAAAATTAAACCTTAGTCTGGAGCCCGTGGATGAGTGGATTAGCTTGAACTTTTCGTTCAAGCTTCACTTCTTGACACCACAATTACCCTTTTACTGTGGGTATTAGCTTGGCGCTTTCGTCCAAGCACCACTTTCTGACACCACAATTACCCTGGCCTGTCAACGACTCAACTGACAGGCCTCATCGGGTACTTCTCACACACCCATACAAGACAACTTGCAAGTCATGTGGGAGGCAAAATGTATGGTCCATTTTATTGCCGTTGGCTCGCTTACAAGCGGTAAACAGTCGCTAATGCAATACACAATATACAGCCACAGAATTATCTAACACAAACTGCTAACCCTATGCTAGTTCTATCTATTAGTGAACACAAAACTCCTAACGCTATTCTAAACGATGTGAACGCCTCAAGTCCAGTCTCCCGTCTGCCTAACCTCTCTCCCGTGGTTACACACCACGCGGGGTGACCTTCACCTTCGTGCGTGTTACCTCACATCGCACTCTGCTGGCAAACGTGGCCTGTTGAGTGTCTACTCAACTGTGCTATGGCTTCACGAGGTGTGGTACTATCGAGTCTTTGACAGGTGTGAACTCCAATAATTTTACAGAACGGACTTACAAATTATCCAAACTTGGTGCAAAGTCTTAATCACTATACAGAAGAAAGGACAATATCATGATATACAGAGGACGTCAATAATCGGGTCAGAAAGAAGAAACGGCGAACATGTCAGCACAGCAATGAACATTGAACACTGATAATTTAATTACGTGTGCATAACTTTCACAGGACAAGAACAGTATCCTATACGTGCATAAAGGCAGCGACGATGAACATTTTATTGTAAATTTATTAAGTGCATGACATCCAATGTCTAATTTTAGTATTATAGTACTTTGTATTGTTAGAATGTGATATGTACATATAAGCGTAAGTACAGCTGCGAAAAGTATAAGTTGTAATGCTGAGAATCAACGCCTGGCAATCCCAATACGCGAGTGTTACCAAACTTGCCTTCGTGTATGGTGGATAGCCCGACAAATGACGCTTAGCAATAGTGTTACAAAACGAATACCATATTGTTGTAACAATAAGGGATATACCAACAAAAGAGATTAATAATAACCCTCCAAAACAGTAAACGAGGTGTGCCCAAAAAGGGAAACAACTCACGGTCTGACATAAGATGAGGTAAGCGGGACTATGACATACAGGAAGTATATTCGAACCATGACCACAACAGTGACACAGCGTGCTCATAAAGAATCGATTAGGGTGCATTAAATAGAGACGAGGGGGACCACGTCTGAATAGAGAGAAAATTTAAGAATGCTGTAAGAGGAAGTTGTAGCCTTATTCCAGGCGTGAATCAATGGAGAATCCTTAAACCAGCATAGCCACAATAACTATGAGATGATAATACACAGCGAATCGATTGGGAAACATGAACAGAATGTAATGTCACGGAGTGGGGATTGAAGAATATAACGAGGTGTGACAAGTAGACCCAACCAGAACATTTGCCAGACCACGACAAAACCTTGAGAGAAACCTCAGTACTGAAAAAGAGAGAACAATAGTTATAGTTGATCTCGAAAAAGACCAGAGTAAGAAGATACGCACGCGTATACGGATGGTCATACAATCCCCTGACAAGGTTAAAAAGATGTATCAAGAACAACAACAGAATGTGTCACATTTCTAAGAGAAAGTGCCACATTGTTTGTGCGGGGGGAGAGTGTCAGGGTCTTGTATGTAAGTAATAGTGTAATTGCCGGTATGTAAGCCAGAGTCAGTGTAAGCAATAGCTGAGGTCAAGGACAGTAGGAGACACCACGGCTTGGCTGACGGAAGGTCAGACAAGAAGTCCGTGGACAGACCCACGTGATGTGGGAAGGTCAAGGAGGAGAGAGTCAGTGGGTGTGAGACAGCGAATAGAGACGGACGTGTGGAGAATAGCGAGTGATAGAACGATCGAACGATAGTGTTGTGACGGATAGATGAGATGAACGTTGTGTATTGATATTCGAGGAATGTACTAACTGTGATATGTGAGGGAGGATGTGAGACTGTGATTGCAAATGGTCATACGGGCGACAGTGTAAATATCGCCCATGTGAGCGAGCGTTTGGCTGCTTGTGTCGAATGATTGCTTAAGCGTGAAGTGAGACCATATTGTTATCCTGTAGTATAATATAATAAAGGTCGTTCAGGAGACAGCTCCTGCGAGTTTTCGATTGCAGTCATGTGTTATTGGTATATGTGTCGTAGATGTTGTAATCTGCTTGTCCGATGCAGTTAGCTAGAAGGAGAAGATAGTTAGGACTCTGACAATCATCATCATCATCGTTATCGTTATCGTCATCGTTATCGTCAAATGGCATATGCGCTCATGTTTCTCCACATATTTCAGTCCACGGTATTCTGGATCAATTTTATTGATTATGTTCCTCCATGCCACCGTCTATTCAACATCATTTCTCCCGGTTTGCCTCGTCTGTCCTTGATCTTTCCTGTTGTCGCGATATGTTCCAATATTTCTTCAATCATTAGATAACCAGAGAACACTGTTTATCACTTTCTAATAGTTGGGATTTACGAGGGTAAGTTAATAAGTAAGTCACAAATGGCTGTAGAAAAATAACTAAAGATGATAACAAATTGAAACCAATTTATTTGTCTACATACATTGTCCCTTTATTTCTCAACATAATTTCCACCAACATTGATGCACTTATCCCATAGTTTCATCAGTCCTTCTAAACCGGCTGCAAAGAACTGCGTGCTTTATTGTCATTGACCTACCATCCCACAGAACTGTGACTTACTTATTGACTCACCATCGTAACTTTTTCTACCCAGCTATGCACCTCTTTACGTGACAAACGTTTGTCGACATAAACAGGAAACCCACCTCGATGGGAGACATTTCGCGAATGACGCCGAAGTTGAATGTGAAGTGAAAATGTGATTTAGAAAACAGAGCACACAGTTCTATGCCGCCAGTTTGGGAGGACTGATAAAACGATGGGATAAGTGCATCAATGTTGATGGAAATTATGTTGAGAAATAAAGGGACAGTATATCTATAAAAAATAAACTGGTTTTTAAGTTATTATCATCTTTTTATTTCATCTTTTATAACATCAGTTATTTTTCTACAGCCATTTGTTATTTATTTATTAACTTACTCTCGTATTATTGTCATTTCCTGGCAACCGTTGCTAGGTACATTGGATTTGCTATTGAGGTTTCCTGGCAACCGTTGCTAGTTACATTGAGTTGTCTTTTGTCGTTTCCTGGCAACCGTTGCTAGTTACAATGGATTTTCTAATGTCTTTTCCTGACAACAGTTGCTAGTTACATTGAGTTGTCTTTTGTCGTTTCCTGGCAACCGTTGATAGTTACATTGAGTTGTCTTTTGTCGTTTCCTGGCAACCGTTGCTAGTTACAATGGATTTTCTAATGTCTTTTCCTGACAACGGTTGCTAGTTACATTGAGTTGTCTTTTGTCGTTTCCTGGCAACCGTTGCTAGTTACATTGAGTTGTCTTTTGTCGTTTCTTGGCAACCGTTGCTAGTTACAATGGATTTTTGTCGGCAACTCACTTGCGACAGGCATACAAGGATTCCCTTCTTTTGCACTACACGAAAGTGACAACTCGTATTGTTTGCAAAAGGATACATTTTTATTCGGAGCTGATCATACAATAGCTCCACGAGCGGAATACCACAACGGTATTAAACATCATGGGATGTGATGAAGATAAGATGGAATGAGGAGATGATATTAATATTATAACTACTGAAGCTAAGCTAAACTATATAACTATTATACTGTCCTTAACAACCACAAAGTATCCCTAGCGGATACACGTCTGATTCCTACGCCGCCCGGTCTCTGTCTGAGCCCGCTGAGCGTGGCGTGTTCAGCCACGAGCAATTAGCTCAGCGTGCGTTCGTTGGTTTACGTGCTGGGCACTGGGCTGTGTTGACCAGAGCTACTTGGTCCTTCCTCGTGAACTGGGCTTCCCAGTCTCTTGGGTAACCCCAGCTCATCTGCACTGGTTGTCCTCCTTGTTGACACAAGTGTGTCCCGTTATAGCTATTTATAGCGTTAGTGTCTCTTCTGTCTGGTCTCCTATCCTGTTACGTCACTTGCCCTCTTCCTAAGCTCTATTTTAGCTCTCCTTAGCTTAGAGCTTTCTCCCAAGTCTTTGACAATTTTCTAATGTCTTTTCCTGACAACGGATGCTAGTTACATTGAGTTGTCTTTTGTCGTTTCCTGGCAACCGTTGCTAGTTACATTGAGTTGTCTTTTGTCGTTTCCTGGCAACCGTTGCTAGTTATATTGAGTTGTCTTTTGTCGTTTCCTGGCAACCGTTGCTAGTTACAATGGATTTTCTAATGTCTTTTCCTGACAACGGTTGCTAGTTAAATTGGATTTTTTATTGATGTTTCCTGGCAACTGTTGCTAGTTACACTGGATTTGCTATTGTATTTTCTTGACAACCGTTGCTAGTTAAATTGGATTTGCTATTGTCTTATCCTAACTACCGTTGCTAGTTACATTGGATTTCCTATTGTCGTTTCCTGACAATTGTTGCTAGTTACATTGGATTTTCTATTGTCGCCCTTTACTTATATACTTTTGACTATTTCAAAGCCTGTGCACCGCGTAATGTTTAAGGGTTAAATAAGTAAGGAATCAAAGACAGGTCTTGATCCTAGACAACATTGCTCACGAACATATGGAGGCAATTGAAGGACAAGCTATAGTTACAGGCACCGGAACTCCAATTCTCTCCCCCCCCCCCCCACACGAAGCCTAACGGCATTAGTGAAAGATGACGACGACGACGACGACGATGTCGACGACAGCAGCAACAACAACAGCAACAACAAAAACAATAGCAGCAACAGCAACAACAGCAACAATAGCAGCAGCAACAACAACTACAACAGCAGTAGCAGCAGCAGCAACAACAACAACAACAGCAGCAACAACAACAACAACAACAAAAACAACATCAACTGTGTATCCACTGTCCATGTTTCTGAGCCTTGAAATAATGTACTAAATTCGTCACTTCATCGCTCTTAGTTTACTTTCTTAACTTAACTTTAAGCAACGAGAGGCTGTTTCTTTTTGTTGAATGTCATTTCGACCATTCATAAACTCTTTCCTAATTCTCTTCACACCTGTCTTTTAAAAAAAATATAAATAAATAAAAAAATAATTGCTTACAATGCAAATTTCTAAACAATACGTGGTCAAAGATATTGTGAAATACATACCTGATGTCGCGAACTATTCGATTTGCATTATTATAACATTTGATTTAGCAAAGATAATACGAGTGTTACTATTTCAGAATTTAACGTTGAAAAATAAAGCTGTAAATCTTGCATAACATTTGGCAATACTAAAATTAACTTATTATTTCTGACTTTCAAAAAAGAAATGATTTTACACATACCTTAACAGATCCGTGCGACACCTAATTCTGGACGCGACATGACATTGGCAATTACTATGTCTATGTGTAAACATGTATAACAGCTTGCATCGCTTCAGAGGTCACAGATTGTGAGAATTGTGTGGTTTTTCTGCCTTGGTCATGCGGGAGTGGGGGGGGGGGGGGGGGCGGCAGATAAGCTGGTAGGGAATGCACCTCTCGGTGATAGATTAACTATGGACACGGCAGAGATTGTCGGGCGCCTGTGGGGTCAGGTGGAGAAAGCGGTGGAATGGACTGAGAACCCGTATGTGGAGAGAATGGTATGGCGGGGGATCGGCAGGGGCTGTGGACGAATCTGGAAACCGAGAAAGAAGACCAGGAGAACTTTCAATCAGATGGCAGTTGAAACCATTAGCAGTCTGAACAGGCTGTTAGGCTGGCAAGGAATGTACCTCGTGGTGGCAGATTACTTATGGACACGATGGAAGTGGTCGTGTGCGAGTTGGACCAGGTGGAGAAGGTGGGGGAACAGAGTGGGAACCCGTATGTGGAAAGAATGAGATTGCGGGGAATTGGCAGGGTTTATATTTGAATCTCAAAACTGAGAGGGAAGACCAGGAGAACTTTCAATCAGATAGCAGTGGGAACTATTAGTAGTGTGACTCTTCGCTGGCTGTTGAACGAGGGGACGGAGTGCGTATGGGAATGTCCTAAGGGCAGTTATGTCAGTTCTTAGTTCATCTCAACTCAATATGTATAACAGACGAGAATATATATATATATATATATATATATATATATATATATATATATATATATATATATATATATATATATATATATATATGTGTGTGTGTGTGTATGTGGGTGTGCGTGTTTGTTTGTGTGTGTGTATAGTATGTGTGACCTCATTTAGACCAGATCTTTTCAACGTGGAGAGGGAGCACTTGTGTAACGGCTAGAACGTTAGGCTGACAATGGCTTTAACGAGTCGGACGAAGTTTTGAAGCCTGCACTCGTTGTTCGCTACGCGAGGGGAAGACTTTACATATGTTCAGGCCGCGAACAATGCAATGGACCTCAGACTTCATCTACACACCGTAGGTTCCTGTTACCCGCCTTTTTAAAAATTTTAAACAGAACGTGGAGAGAAATAATGTAACGTAACAATGTGGTGTGTTACTAACGCTGTTGCATCAGCAAACACAGACATACCATGTACATTGTGTATCTTATAGAAGAGACGAACAAAGAAGTCTAAGAACAAATATGTCAATGAAGGGTAAAAAGAGATCTAATGATTGTTATATAAAAACCATACTGGAAGGCAAGGTTGAGGGCAAGCGAGCAAGAGCTAGACAACGATACAAGTGGGAAGATAACATCAGGAGATGGACGAACATCAGCCTGACAGAATGTACAGTCAAGGCGAGAGACAGACAGTGTTGGAGATCGATTGCAGCCAACCTTCACTGTGGAGACGGCACCTGATAGATTGATTGAATGATTGTATTACGCTCTTTAGATTAGATTATAAATACAGGAAACAGTAACAATTACACAGTAAAGTAAACAAACTCAGTGGTACTTTTCCACGTTGAGACTATTGAGTTTATAGTATTACACAGTAAAGTAAACAAACTCAGTGGTACTTTTCCACGTTTATTCTATTGGGTACATGGTTCTAGTCATTATTGTGTTAGACAGATTAACACGGGTTGTGTGATACTGTTAATATCACGCCGACCGCCTTTACTGTCAAGTTAACTTTCTTGTATCATTTTTGGCTCCGTCGATCTGGAAGACCAGGCCACTGAAATCATCCCTCCCCCCACCTTTTTAAATTTTTATTTTTCTCGAAAAGATTCGAACACTCCACCACCAGGTTGGCAGGGACAGGTGCTAGCCACTATGCTACCGTAATTGAATTTACAATAACAACAAAGAAAAAAATATACTGAAATATGTAATAATACAGAAAACGTAGCACCTATTAATAATACAGAAAAACTTACATCTATATATATCTTCTCTATAGGCATTTATTATATTAAATAAAGTCGAAGAAATGAAAACACACAAGTTGCTGTCAATGAACAATAAAAAGAAACAGATTGTTATCTTGTCACATGCGTAGTTTGTTGTTTCAACATTGAAGACAGACAGTGCAGAAACAGCACTAAGAACAGCACTAAATGGTCTATGTCAGAAATCCAAAAGGATTGTAGTACAATGGGTTCACTCATATTGCAACATACCTGGAAATAGATAGGCTGACAAACTGACAAAGGAAACTTCAGCTTGGTAAAGACATAGCTTATGATAAGGCAAAGAGATTTATTATAAGCAATTTTAGATCCAAGTGGGAATCAGAGCATCCAGGACCCCAGAAAGATGATGCATATTACCATCTGCACCGGAGACTGCCACAGTAGCTAACACCGTTGCCTGAAAGAGATTAATGAAACTAGAACATTATATACTACAATAAGGAAGGGACAGATAGCTTTCTTTGGTCATATGATGAGAAGAGAGGCATTGGAGAACATCGTGACAAATGGAAAGATCATTGGGACGAGAGGCAGAGGCAGACCAAGAGAAATGATGCTGGATGGATTGAGACTATGGCATGGAGGAATATCAGCAGCAGAGCTGATCTAGAACAGTGGTTCTCAACCGGTGGGGAATGGGGGATTCCCCGGGGGGGGGGGGAATTTTAGGGTTTCCATGGGGGGGGGGGGAAATTAAGATTATTTCAAGATCGCATTAATACAAGAACCAGTTACTTGATATTGTTTTTCCCTCTAAATTTCACGGTTCTGTACTTTTCGCCCTAATCAAATTCGTTTTATAACGTAAGTAGACCCGCAAATCACTTTTTATTTAGATGTCTAGACTTGTTCTAGTATGTGTTATTAAATTTAGCTTCCATTTTTATGTATACTGTGTAAGGATGGGGGGATGTATAGGGAGGAAATTCGAAAGGAGGGGGGGGGGGGGGAAAGACGTTCTGAACATATGGTCAGAGGTGCATGGGCCAAAAAAGGTTGAGAACCACTGATCTAGAACATCAAGGACCACGATCTGTGGAGAGAATAACATCTTTAGACTTCGCAGAGTCAATAGGTTGAAATACCACCTGTTTAATAAAGTAACAAATAGATATACTAATAATTGTAAGTTTGGAACTGGTACAATGACAGGTAAACATTAGCTGCAGGGCTGTCCACCATAAGCAGAACAGAGAAAACCCATTTTAAAATACACTTGTTCTACTTGAAGAGAAACTCATTGGAGATATCAACAAGCTCAAGTTTACGGCTGCTTTCTTAGGAAACGCTCATGCTGACATCAAAGGTGTACGAAGAAGTAGGAGAAAATTATAAACACTGAGCATTGAATACCTGAAGAATTAAAGAACAAAAAGCAATCAATGTAGTTAAAAGTATACACCTATGTAGGTGCAAAGGGCCCTATCCGACACATTCGTGGCATATCTGATGCCTGGTAATAGCCTCAGTTATGTTTAGACCAATCAGCACTAAATCCGTGATGTGGATAATATGAGACCGGCCGCTTTTATTTCCCAGAACATTTCTTGGTACCATTTTAGGCTGGGTAGATCTGAAAACCCAGGTCGATTACAACAAAAGCCCTGCCTCAATAAGGATTCAAATAGCAGACCATGGTGTCAGCAGGAAAGCGTGCAATCCACTGAAATACCAAGGCTCCCTAGAAAGAAGTCGTTACCAATAACTTGCAAAGCACCGCGAGTCTCCGATATGTTTGTTACCCGAACACAGGTAGCCCGTGTGTTACCAGTGCTTGTATAGCACCGGTAGTCTATATGTTTGTTATCCGAGCATAGGTGGCCCGTTTGTTACCAAGGTAGACAGACAGACAGAGAGACAGACAGACAGACAGACATACAGACAGGCAGACAGATAGATAGAACGAACGAACGAATAAACTTTATTTTCAAAGGGTTAAGAATTGGGCAAGCAGGCCCGTCTAACATTCTGCCCTTCTATCACTCTCTTTCATACATTATTTAATTCACACATCATTCAAGGCTAACAGAGAACAGCAACAATATAAAAGATATGCATTATAAAGGCATGGGCAAAATGCGAACATCAAAACTACACGACACAGTAATATTAGATAATGGTCTGACACTTGTTATTAGCCATGCGGAATAATATACTGGCCTACCGAAAGGGGACTGGCTGTTATACTAGGGTTTTGTTATTATAGATAGATAGATAGATAGATAGATAGATAGATAGGTAGGTAGATAGATAGGTAGGTAGGTAGGTAGATAGATTGATAGATAGATAGATAGATAGATAGATAGATAGATAGATAGATAGATAGATAGATAGATAGATAGAGAGATAGATAGATAGATAGATAGATATAGCAGTTATCCTTTGAATATTTTGCAAACTTTCAAATTCTATAAGTTTCTGACAAATTCAGCACATATCATAAAGTCAGCATCAAAACTACATTCAACTTTGCCATTTCCCTTGTCGGGTCCGTCTAGTGACGGCGCGCCTATCCCATTTCTATGTAATGTCCCGCTTCTCCTATCCCTACGTAATGTCCCGCTTCTCCCATCGTCCCGACCGCTGGTGTAACAAGTTTTGAGGCACAGCCAGCACTCTGCCAGCCGCCGCAAAGATGTCACGTGGGATTGTTGTATACAACCCAACCGATGACCATCATATTTCAACAATTGTCGACACGTCTGACAGTTGGCTAGTTTAAAATTAGCGTGAACTTATCTCGCCTTGACATACAGTTGATCCCTGGACCTAGATTTGCCAAGGCTTAAAATATTTCCGTGTGTGTTTTTTCCCCGTGTAATTTCCCGAACAATATGAACATTTCGGAAAGCAGTACCGGCTTTCTTGTGGGTTCATATTTGCTAAAATAGTTCGACTCCGCAATAGGATTTTTTCCCCATAGCTTGAGGTAAGTACAACTTAACATTATAATTATTATTATATGTAATATTAGAAACGTCATTGTTGTCATCTATCACCAACGATATGGCGCGATTGTTGGTGTCTGCAGAAAGAATTTCCTCATAAGGCTTTAGGCCGCTCGCCCAAGCGGTTGCCACAGGGCCTAAAGGATAGAAACGTAGTCCCTGGACTTTCTACCCTCCACTTCTTATCCTCACTCTTCTCCTTCTCCTCTTCCTCCCTTTTCACTTCCTTCTCACCCTCCTCACTTCTCCTACTTCACTCTTCTTCTCCACTTATCCTTCTCCTATTCCTCTTCCCCTTCATTCGCCTCCTCCTCCTCCTCCCCCTCTTCCTCCTCATCCTTTTCCTCCCCTTCTCCTCATGTTTTCACTTCAGTTTTCCCTTCTTTCTCCTCCTCATCTTCTTCACTCTTCTTCTTTTTCTTCTTTTTCTTCAATTTCCTCCTGATCTTGTAATTCTTGGAATGTATTAAAGATACAGCCGGGCTCCCTGGCGTAGTGTCTAAGGACGCTGTTCATAATCCCGTATACTCTCGTAAGAAACACAGCTGCGCGAGATTCGGCAGAGGATCGCGACGCGTTGGTTACTTACGGGGGTATATGAGCTGGTGGCTCAGAAAGCAATGGCAAACTACTGAACATAACACTTGCCAAGACATCAACAGCAGCTGAAAGATGCTGGTGTTGGCTGCAATGTCCTGTAAAGGATATGCGAAAAAAAAGCAATTAATGATACTCCTGTGTCCGCCTTTACTTCACAATGCATTTAATTGTACCCATTTTAGACTGATCGATCTCGCAGTCCGAGTCAATTTCAAAGAGTCGTCCCGATGAGGATTCGAACCCCGGACTCCAGGGTCGACAGGAGAGCGTCTAGCCAGTGCTCTAACGCACCTGTGTCATATGGAAACTCTAAGGAAACTATCAACACACTTACATGCCGCCATGTATGGAGCAAATAAGAGTACACATGGGTGTCCTGAGTGAAGTGACGTCCATTCTGTGTAACCTAGCAATCAACCCATAGATCATATATACCCAAGCTATCATTTCCATGCCGGCTTCGTGGCTTAGAGGTTATGACTTTTCTCCGTAATCTCGTATACTCTCGTCAGGTAACGTGATGACGGTTCAAATCAGCAGTGGTTCGAATCTCATCGGTAACTTACGGGGTATGTGAGCCGGCCGCTCAGAAAGCAATGGCAAACTACTGAGCGTAATCTTGCCAAGAGATCAACATACATCTGAAAGATGCTGGTGTTGACAGCTAAGTCTTGTACTGTAAAGGATATGCTTAAAAAAAAAAAAAAAAAAAAAAAAAAAAAAAAAAAAAAAAATCATTTCCATAGATCATATACCAAAGCTATCAACCCATAGATCATATACCAATGCTATCAACCTAAACAAGAGCTACTCTGGCAATCAACCTTATAGATCCCATTTTTAATCAATAAACCCATAAACCACAAATTTAAGAAAAATAAGCAATTTGCTGACATATTTAAGCAGCCAACCATAAATCACATATGTAAGCAATCAACTCAGAGATCACGTATTTAAACAATCGACTGTTAGTTGACATATCTAAGCTATAAACTCACAAATCACACATATAAGCAATCAACCATAACTCAAATTCTTAAGCGATCATAGATCAGTTATTCAAACAATAAAACGATATATCACAAACGCAATGAACTTATAGATGATACACTTCTCTAAATAATTTCAGTGGTTACATCACGCAGGGAAACACCGGTTAAAGTGATGTAATTTTCTAGACTTGTTGCAGTAGTAGTAGTGTAGTAGTAGTATAGTAGTAGTAGTAGTAGTAGTAGTAGTAGTAGTAGTAGTAGTAGTAGTAGTAGTAGTAGTATAGTAGTAGTAGTAGTAGTAGTAGTAGTTGCAGTAGTAGTAGTAGTTGCAGTAGTAGTAGTTGCAGTAGTAGTAATTGCAGTAGTAGTAGTGGTGGTAGTAGTAGTAGTAGTAGTGTTAGTATTAGTATTAGTACTAGTATTAGTAGTAGTAGTGTTAGTATTAGTATTAGTATTAGTAGTAGTAGTAGTAGTAGTAGTAGTAGTAGTAGTAGTAGTAGTAGTAGTTGTTGTTGTTGTTGTTGTGTGTGGGTAGGTGCGGGATATGTGGGATGGCGGGGAGATGTGTGTGTGCGTGGGGGATGTGTGGTTGAGGGATGTGGGTTTGGCTGGGTGGTTGGATGTGTGTGGGTGGAGGAGGATATGTGGGTGGGTGATTGTTGGTGGGTAATGGGACGGGTGGAGGATATGTGAGTGGATGGGGAGATGTGTGTGGGTGGGGGATGTGTGGATTGGGAAATGTATGTATGCTTGGGGTGTGGGTGGATGGGATGTGTGGTTGGTGGGAGTGTGTGTGGGTGGGGAGATGTGTAGGTGTGGGGATGTGGTAGATGGGAGGGAGCATGTATATGTGCCTGGGGTGTGTGTGTGTGTGGTTTGGTGGGGGATGTGTGGGTGAATGGGGGATGTGTGGGTGGGTGGTGGATGTGTCTCATAACATGGTAATATGCATTGTTTATGTTTACAAAATTCATTTGACAATGTTTTTTCTATGCACTAATGATGAACGAAAGATGAATTATTGGCAAGGCCGAATGTAAGACGGGCCTGCGTGCCCAATTTGTTACCCTTTGAAAATAAAGTCCGTTCGTTCGTTCGTTCGTTCGTTCGTTCGTTCGTTCGTTCGTTCGTTCGTTCGTTCGTTCGTTCGTTCTTCTTCTTCTTCTTCTTCTTCTTCTTCTTCTTCTTCTTCTTCTTCTTCTTCTTCTTCTTCTTCTTCTTCTTCTTCTTCTTCCTCCTTCTTTCTATTTCTCCTCCTGCACCATCTCGTCCTCCTTCGCCTCATAAATAACGTTGTCAAGCTTTAGCTGTTTGGCTTATAATGCCTTATTATAACCTGGCTGAGAATGTGTCTGTTTCCGCTGGACAGGCATTCTAATGTGGTGATCTCACTAAACAGGAAGCTGTAAGCACGAAAACATGATGTGTGGACTGTGTCACGTGGTCGGCTGTAATCTGTATTTCCCGCACTTGATGTCTCATCTCATCCCATCTTGTTCCTCTTGTAGCTTGCGGTGTCGAGGTGAAGTATAAACAGCGGGAGAGTGCCCGTTTATGGGCTTCATAAAACGTGATTCCCATGGACTTTGATATTCACTCTATCAATCGTTTACGTGGTCGGTTTCTACTACTGCTTCCATTTGGTCTGTAAATCATAGCCTGTTGTGGTATACTGTTAGTTGATAATATAATATGTATCCTTTTTAAATACAGGTTAAGTCTAGCGTGGTCTTATTATTTGTGGAAAGACTTCTCTGTTCTTGTTTGCACGTTCTGAGTATTAATACAAATATTGCAAATACCTGGCAGGACGTTGCGGTAAACTCTACGTTGATGTTTCTGGTTAGTTTCACATTCAGTAGTTTGCCATTGTTTTCTGAACGAGAATTCAACGTTTAAGTCTAAGTTAATGTCGGTGTAGGGATTAAATGCCCTACCTCACCATCAGCGCATCGGAAGTTGAAGAACAAGTGCTCTTTTCCTTTTGGACACGCCAGCCTCTGTTCTGATGATAGAATGTGTAACAATCTAACCCGCTTATAAAGCTTACACTGATACGCGTGAATTCAGTCGCTTCCAGTAAATTTTGCTCCACTATTTATCGTGATCACGAATATCATCATCATCATCGTCATCATCATCATCATCATCATCATCATCATCATCATCATCATCATCATCATCATCAACATCATCATCATCATTATCTTCAAGTGCCATCTCCACACTGGAGGTCGACTGTAGTTCAGTTTCGTCGAGTTAAGAACCTGCAGCACAGCACGCAGGCTATTCCCATAAAACTCCGTCCTCATCTTAAACAATCAGCAAAGATTCCTAATACTACTGGTAACAGCTGCAGTATGATTATGTGTCCGACTGACCTATTGTCGGGTTACTGGGTTTCAGCCAGATTCACTTGTCACTCCCTGTCGCACCATTGTCTCTAGGATTTGATGATGCATTGTCTTTCTGATGTTTGTAATACGTTGTCTTTGCGACTCAGCTTCACTTAAAACGTCTTAATTGCTCATTTTTGGCTGTCTAATTAATATACATACTAGTTACGAAAAAACAAAACAAAACAACAACAACAACAAACTATTGACTTGTTCAAGTGTGATGCCGACTATACGCCTGTTCAAAGAAAATGTATTTATGTTGTGTACTAAACGTTACTACTCGTTCAGCAGGATGCAAATGGTGATCACAGCCAGTTCAGCTTCCGGTAACATGATCTGTAAGACTTACTCCGGCGTTGCGGTTAACGGTTCGTATAGGGTATTTTGATCCAAGCTAACGTGTTACTCGTGTGGGAAACACGACTTCTAGCTGTCGGATTACTACTTGTCAGGGAGAACAAACAATGGCTTTGCTTTTGACTGGCAGTTTTATCCTATAGAACAGCTGCAACTGAGGAACTGCATTGCACGAAGGGGTTTTGTTATTGTATCGTTTCTTCTACATTTTGATCCTCGTTCATTTTCGTCCACCACAACGCTTAGTCCTTATTCTTTCCCTAGAAGAAGTAATGATAGTAATACTCGTAGCTGGAGTAGTAGTAGTAGTAGTAGTAGTAGTAGTAGTAGTAGTAGTAGTAGTAGTAGTAGTAGTAGCAGCAGTAGTAGTAGTAGTAGTAGTAGTAGTAGTAGTAGTAGTGGTAGTAATAGTAGTAGAAGAAGAAGAAGAAGAAGAAGGAGAAGAAGAAGAAGAAGAAGAAGAAGAAGAAGAAGAAGAAGAAGAAGAAGAAGAAGAAGAAGAAGAAGAAGAAGAAGAAAAAGAGGAAGAATAAGACGAAGGAGGAAGAGGAGAAGAAGAAAAATAAAAGGAGAAGAGGAAGAACAGAAGAAGAAGAAGAAGAAGAAGAAGAAGAAGAAGAAGAAGAAGAAGAAGAAGAAGATCAACAAACAAACAAACAAACAACAACAACAACAACAACAACAACAACAACAACAAAAACAACAACAACAAGAACAAGAAACTCGTTTTGTTTCTACCCAATTTCGGTGACAACCTGCCAGGTTATTCCGTCCGAACACTGGTTAACAGTTCCTGGGTATGTCACCCCTTCATTCCAGACATGTGACCTGCTCATAAGCTGATTCTTGTGGAATAATGTGGTAGCCTCCCCTTGATTTCCGCGTTCAGATGCCTGGTTTGGTATATCCGCCGTTGACAGCAATTTACAATTGTCTTAACAGTGAAGCCAGGGTCTTCTCGGGTGCGAAGCTAGTGCAGTTTGGAAGTTCCATTCATCAAGCTGAGACCAGTGGCAACGTTAGAGCTGATAGCTTGACTACAAGATTGTAGGATATGAAATTACTGGTGACAGAGGAATGATATAATATGGGCAATATTTGAACTGTAAATTACACGTCTAAAGAAGAGGCTGATGAATTAACATATCCACATACTGTTTGACTATTTCATGATTATTGTAGACTGTATCACATGCCATCGTTGTTCAGGCCTTTTCATATTGCTACGCCAACAAATCGTGTTTCTACCAGCTGACATTATGGAGACTGAACAAAACTGTATTAGCTCCAATTCTGATTCTATATTATTATTCCAATGATTGCCGGGTGGAATTAAGTTGTTCTGGGGGATATCTAGCCATTAATGCCTTTCTTACTCGTTAAACTAGTAGCTTTGCAGAACGTCGCTCTCATGTGGGCTATCTTAGTACCGGTCGATCCCTGCCTTTTCTTTCAGGAAAATGCCTTCCCCATTGTTTTATCCTAACCATGGTGACGTTTAACGTGGTCAAAGTATCTCAGCCTCGGAGCCGCGGTGATGTTAGTGTTCTTCGTTGTTTCGATCTTGTAGAATATTCGCATTTTTGTTTTGTCTTCTTGGTGCACGGTACTCTAAAAATTCTATGTAACAGTTAAGTTCAGAAGAACTAATTTTCGTGTTTAGTTATTGAAAAATGGTTCACGAGTCACATCCATAATGTTATTGTAACTTGTTTGTTGGTGCTGTGCCAGACGCTCGTAATACAGTTTAACCTCTGCGCTGCTATGGCAAGTCTATGTTTGTCTTCTTTCTATAGTCCTCAGTGTTATTGATTATGGAGGAAATATATTCACAGTTCAATTTCTTCAACTTTCATTGGGAATTTGATTTGACGCGTAATTTTGTTTGTGGTCATTGTTTTCGTTTGAAGTTAACAAAAAGATGTCGCTCTTCGATATACCTTTTGACAGATAAGATTAACCTTTCTTATCCCTTAGCACTATTTGACAGGAGGATCGTGCTATCTGCATATCTGAATTCTGGAATTGGATTTACACCAGTTATGAGTACTTCAGCATGGCTACTGGTCTAATTAATGTTGATATTCCTCATTAATTTTCTGCGAAGAATTAATTAATTAATTAATTAATTAATTAATTAATTCATTCATTCAGTAGCATGTCCTTTTGCAGAACATCGCTCCAATAACAACCATCCGGAAAACCTCTCGATCATAAGCAAGATGTCCCGCGTCCGATACACCCATCTGGAGATCATCCGCCACATTCTGCACCCATCTTCTCTTTGGCCTTCCTCTTCCTCTCTTCCCAGGCGTATACCCCTCCATTATTTTTCTCTCCAAACTTTCGTGACGTTTCAAGTGACCAAAATATTTCAATTCTCTGTGTTTTATTGTTTTTAATAGCCAACCTTCGTCAATATTCAGCTCTTGAAGTATTGATGCATTTGTTCTTTTCTTTACCCAAGATATTCTTAGAACCCGTCTATAACATTTATGTTCAAAGGCATTTATGCGCTGTTCAGCTTGTTTAGTAAGTGTCCAGGTCTCACAGGCGTATGTTGCGAGGGGAAAGATGCATGCTCTTAAAAATCTAATTTTTGTACTTCTGTCTGTCCCATTCCATAATTTATTCAGTTGTTTTAGTCTTTGAAGAGCAATTGATAGTCGTCGTTTAATTTCTTTCATTGTGTCACCGTTGTTGGTAATCAATGACCCAAGATATTCAAAATATTCCACCACCTCCAATTTTTCCTCATTAACATATATTTCTTTCTCTATAGTGGTTTTATCTTTATGCAAAGAATGGGAGAGAAAAAAGGTACAGTGAGAGAAAGCAGCCCTGTCTTACTCAAATGTTCACCTAAACCAGTTTGATGTTTCTCCGGCTAGTCTGACAGCTACTTGTTGATCGTGATATACTGATTCAATTAAATGGATTAAACATTCCGGAAACCATATGTCTCTCACGATGTTACCACAGTTTCTGATGCTGAACACAGTCAGATGCCTTACCGAGTCGTTGATCGAGTATGAAGAAGAGAGAACCCAGAATCTAGTTATTGGCAGAGAGGTATTATTTGCTAAGGAATTTCTCTCACATATCTTAGGAATTTCATTTACACTGGCTAACGTGACAGTTGTAATAGACTAGTCACAGAGTTTTCCTAATAAATTACTTGGTGGATGATTAACTCTTTTCCTTGCCTGTTCTATCTTGATATCACAGAAAAAGGCAGAAACATATTTTACGGATTTGTATACGTCTAAATGTTTCGGCGACACAAGTTGAACTGGCTGTTCTGGACGGGCGGCTACACTAGTCTTGCGAGAGATGTTGTAAATCTGTCAAACAGGTTAGAGACGATCACTGGACCCCAATGCACACATCTGTACTTGGACTTGTGGTACTTGACTTCGCTAACGTTGCACTGTCAAATGATTTAACCCTTTATATCTCGAGTAAGCCATCGTCTGTGAAGGGCTATTCTTCATCAACCATATTAATATCATCAGCCAGCGAATGTCGTTGGGGCTATACACATGTAGGACCAGGGCCATATGTCCAGTATGCCCTGAGGTGTGTGAGATTTTATCGTATCTTGAACTATTTGATGTGAGTAACATTATTAAACTAACGTTGTAGTGGTATACTTCTTCTTCTTGCGCCCTCTATTCCCTATTGAGGCATATGCCCTCAATCAACTCACTCCCAGCCCTCCCATCTGTAGCTATCCCATACAGCTCTGCCCATGTCCTTCCCATTTTGTTCATTTCCATTTCTTTTTCTCTTCCCCGTGAAGTTTTAGATCTTCCTATATTTCCTTTGCTCTGTGGGTTCCAGACAACTTTTTTAGTTGTGCTATTTTCGAGTTTTCAGTGATGTCTTTTTTTTCACCCTTTAGTTCATTGTTATTTTCCTTGTTTTCTCCATGAGCTACACATTGGTGGTTTTGTCATACCACTTTATTTCTTTTTATTTTTGTGCAGGCACCAATTAGTCAATGCTTTATTTGTTGTTTTCGTTGTTCTCTGTGTTTCAGATCCATGCTGCTGATTTAACGTTATAATTCAATATTCTAAGTTTTGTGCTCAGTTTAATTTCTTTGGCTTCCACAAGTTTCCTCAAACTATAAAAGCTCCTTAGTCTTCTGTATTCATATTCTGATATCTTTACCTGTTTCGTTCCCTTTGCCAGTATGCGTATGTATCCTGTATGAATCTACGTAGGTGTATGATACTGTTTATATATGTATCTTGTATCTACCTATGTGTATAGGGGGGCTGCGTGGTCTCGAGGTATGGTGTCCGCCTCTAGTGCTGGAGGTCCCAGGTTCAAGCCCCGGTGAGGACCGGGATTATTTCACATGGACTTCTAGTAATAAAATGTCCCGTAGTCTCTGGGTAGTGAGATCGGACGCCCGTGTGTATTGTTGCGCACGTAAATAATCCCTTGGCAGTTGGAAATCGAAAAAGAGTAGCGTAACGGCGCTGCCTGGGCAAAATTTCGAGTTAAAAATCTACCCAAAGTATTTCAGGATCCACGCCGGTGCTACGGAGTTCGTGCACTGAGCTGAGTTTCTCCAGGCGCAGGTTTGAGTTAGGAGGAGAACGGAGCACTTATGGGTCACACCCGTGTGCCGTGATGTTGATCCATCGACTAAACTAAACTAAACTAAACTAAACTAAACTACCTATGTGTATGATTCTGAATATTTGAAGTGCGGTTTCTCTAGGTAAGCTGGTATACCAGAATTACAAAAATTGTTTATAAATTTGGTGGCATTATACACACAACACCCCTCCAGACATTTGACCAGACTCGGTTGACATTGACATATCTGACACCCGTGGAGCAAACAATAACAACCCAGGCCTGATCTCAGCCCATCCGTATGTGCTGTGTATAGTTGGTTAAATCCTAATAAAGGACACGCAAGATTTGTTTCCCATTTAATCACCTTTCCTTGTTTTCATTCATATATTAGTATGATCTATTTATTATAGTTGGTTGGCTGTTCGGTCGATCCGTCGGTTGGTGTTTTTCGTTGGCCGGTCGATCGGTCGATCGGTCGATCGGTTGGTTGGTTGGTTGTGAAATCTCCGGAATATGTGTTAAATATAAGGCCAGTGGTTTAGCATTCAACGTACGACTGCCAGCCCCATGGTCACGAGTTCAAATCGCATCAAGACGAATTTAAATTGTTCACATTTACATAGGTTCCCGGGTCAACCCACTGTAAAATGTGAACCAGGAATTGGCTTGCGAAGTAATGTCGGCCAGCTGATTCTGATCACATCACCCAACTTTGCCGATTAAGAGCTCTATTCGGCCAATCCTGCTATATGGACGTGAATCATAGACAATAAGCAAACAAGTGAAGGGTTACGTGGAAGCTGCAGAGATGTCATTTTATAGAAGAATGGTAAGAAGACATTGGACAGATAGAAAAACCAATGAAGATATCTAGAAAGAAGTTAACTCACAAAGAGAACTGGTTACTTACATCAGAAGTCAGCCTACTTTCTCTGGACATGCCATGAGATGGGGAAAGCTGGAGCCTGTCGTTACAACGGGTAGGATGGAGGGGAAGAGAGGTAGGGGGAGACCAACCGAGAAGATGTTGGACAGTTTGTCATCATGGCACGGGGAACATCAGTATTAGAAACGATTGGAAGCACGAGAGAACGAACGAACGAACGAACAAACAAACTTTATTTTCAAAGGGTTAAGAATTGGGCACGCAGGCCCGTCTAACATTCTGCCCTTCTATCACTCTCTTTCATACATTATTTCATTCACACATCATTCAAGGCTATCTGAGAACAGCAGCAATATAAAAGATATGCATTATAAAGGCATGGGCAAAAATACAATCATCAATACTATACAACTTAGTAATATTAGCTGATGGTGTGACACTTGTTATTAGCCATGTGGAATATACTGGCCTACCAAAATGGAACTGGCTGTTATACTAGGGTTTTGTTATTATTATTATTTGTATTATTAAGGGAGACAGAAGACTGCGGACACCACACGGCATGGATTATCAGAAATCTTTCGCAGGCAATCGTTCTTAGTTACTCCTGCAGTGTAGGGTATTTGCAGCTTTCTTCTCAGTAACCACGGCTCCTTTTCCTTCAAGCTCGTCTTAACTTTTGTTAACATTCGAAGATTCACTGCAGAGCAGAACCGGTTGTATACAACATTCCAGTACTCCCTTTTTGACATTGAGTGAGAGTGACATGTTACGTAAATTATTGTTCATCTTCCGAAATACAATTTCTTGTCCTACTCTGCTAGTAATCATGTATATGCCCGAATTGTTTCCAATTATGAAATGAGATATCCGTGGAAAATATCATCCGTGCAGCTTAATAACATAAGGGTACATTTTGAGCATCTAGTGTGTAATCCCAATCTGGCATGTATAAATAATAAAACAGGGAAAGAGTTAATAGTGTACAAGCAACGCGCTCCAAGAACTGCGTCATGATGGTATATGTAGGCCAACTACCTGGATGTGTTAAATTAAGCAGGACGACTACTGGTATTAGCTCATTAAGATCAGAGGCACGTTGATGAAGGTGGCTGCGTGGTTAAACGGATAAGGAGACAAGGAAACAGCGGTTGTAGTTTATGATCATAGTTTCTGAGAGCTAGAGTCAGGAATAGAAACACTAGGAAATGAAGATTTGTAATGGGTGTATGCTCTCGTCTTCGTGGTCATTGACTTGGGGAAGTGAATTGCAAGTACCTATGTAGTCGGAGTGGTTCGCCTGATTTCAAGTGACACTGGCAATAGGGAAAGGTAATTATCAGTCAAGTGCACGATAAGTAGTAGCACTTGAATGTACTACGCTTGAGTTCAAAGCGAGAGAACGCATAAATAGAACAACCATCTTCGAGTTGTTGATTTAACCGTCGCTTGAACAATCAAACATCAAACTAACATCAGAAACGGACAGATCTACTTTCACTTAAATGACACCATCGACTAAATGGACATGGTGTAGGGAATCCATCTAAAGTACACCATGAAAGAACTTTAGCCCCAGGGCAGGTCGTGAAACTTGCTGAGTTGATAGACCTGTCTTGTGCAGACCTCTGTAATTACACAAGTCTGTGTTGTACATGTGTGCGTTAAACAAGTTTTCCTAGGCCCAACTCAGAGGTTGGAAACCTGTTTTACTGCGTTGTATATAAGTAATGTTGTAAAACCATTCAGCGTGCCAACCAAAGTCCTTGTAAAGTCACACGACGTGGCAACCTAAAGTTCTTGTAAAGTCACACAACGTGGCAACCTAAGTCATTGCAAAGTCACTCAGCGTGCCAGCATAAGTTCTTGTCAAGTCACTCAGACTGCCAGCCTAAGTCCTTGTCAAGTCACTCAGACTGCCAACCCCTAAGTCCTTGTCAAGTCACCCAGACTGCCAGCCCAATTCCTTGTCAAGTCACCCAGTGAGCCAGCCTAAGTCCTTGTCAAGACACCCAGACTGCCAGCCCAAGTCCTTGTCAAGTCACCCAGTGAGCCAGCCCAAGTCCTTGTCAAGTCACCCAGTGAGCCAATCTAAGTCCTTGTCAAGTCACCCAGTGAGCCAATCTAAGTCCTTGTCAAGTCACCCAGTGAGCCAATCTAAGTCCTTGTCAAGTCACCCAGTGAGCCAATCTAAATCCTTGTCAAGTCACCCAGACTGCCAGCCTAAGTCCTTGTCAAGTCACCCAGTGAGCCAATCTAAGTCCTTGTCAAGTCACCCAGTGAGCCAACCTAAGTCCTTGTCAAGTCACCCAGTGAGCCAATCTAAGTCCTTGTCAAGTCACCCAGTGAGCCAATCTAAGTCCTTGTCAAGTCACCCAGTGAGCCAATCTAAATCCTTGTCAAGTCACCCAGACTGCCAGCCTAAGTCCTTGTCAAGTCACCCAGTGAGCCAATCTAAGTCCTTGTCAAGTCACCCAGTGAGCCAATCTAAGTCCTTGTCAAGTCACCCAGTGAGCCAACCTAAGTCCTTGTCAAGTCACCCAGTGAGCCAATCTAAATCCTTGTCAAGTCACCCAGACTGCCAGCCTAAGTCCTTGTCAAGTCACCCAGTGAGCCAATCTAAGTTCTTGTCAAGTCACCCAGTGAACCAACCTAAATCCTTGTCAAGTCACCCAGTGAGCCAATCTAAGTCCTTGTCAAGTCACCCAGTGAGCCAATCTAAGTCCTTGTCAAGTCACCCAGTGAGCCAATCTAAGTCCTTGTCAAGTCACCCAGTGAGCCAATCTAACTCCTTGTCAAGTCACCCAGTGAACCAACCTAAATCCTTGTCAAGTCACCCAGTGAGCCAATCTAAGTCCTTGTCAAGTCACCCAGTGAACCAACCTAAGTCCTTGTCAAGTCACCCAGTGAGCCAATCTAAGTCCTTGTCAAGTCACCCAGTGAACCAACCTAAATCCTTTTCAAGTCACCCAGACTGCCAGACTAAGTCCCTGTCAAGTCACCCAGTGTGCCAACCCAAGTCCTTGTCAAGTCACCCAGACTGCCAGACTAAGTCCCTGTCAAGTCACCCAGTGAGCCAATCTAAGTCCCTGTCAAGTCACCCAGTGAGCCAATCTAAGTCCCTGTCAAGTCACCCAGTGAGCCAATCTAAGTCCTTGTCAAGTCACCCAGTGAGCCGGCCTGTCCACCATATTATTATACATAACAACCATTGAACAAATTACTTTGATCTTGATCTTGTAATTATTAATTTCCGGTACATTAATTGACTACTCTAATCGTCTTGGATTTGTTTTCAAACTCCTAATATAAATTGCCGGCTCCGTGGCTAAAGGCTTGCTAAAGGTTCGTGAGCCAGGTACCAGGCGTTCGAAGCCCAGCTGCGACCAATTTGCGCAGCAGACCGTGTCGCGTTGTGTCATAACGTGCTGGTATGGTAGCCGGTCGTGCAGAAAGCGTAAGGGATACGCAACTTAAAAAATATAAATAGTAAACTTCCTCGGAGACAAAGTGGTAAGAACACTCTAACCCTTAAACTTACAGTGCGCTGATATGAGGTAGCGGGATCGTTTTATCCACGCCTCAAATGAGATTTCAACGTAGACTTCTAGTTCAGAAAGCACTGACAAAAACTACTTAACGTAACATTGCCTAGACAGTCAATCGGTGATTGTGGTTCAACGCTACCTCCTGCAAAGGACATACCATTGAACCGAAAGATAAATAGTTTTTTTTTTTTTTTTTTTCGCTTGTCCATCCTGTTTCAGGATATTGCGGTCAACACCAGCATCTTTCAGCTGTATGTTGATTCCTAGGCTAGATTACGCTCATCAGCACGCCACGACTTTCTGAGCGACCGGCTCCATACTCTCATAAGTCACTTTTGCGATTCGAACCACTGCTAATTCTCGTCGCGTCACGTGACGAGAGTATTCGGAGTTAGCGGAGGAAGCTGCTAACTCCTCGGCCACGGAGCCGGTGAAAGATAAATAGTAACAAATAAAAATATTATACTTTGCAAAAAATATACTCTGAACGTTTTATTTGGAGTTTTACTATTTAATTGTCATATGTACATTGTGTTAAGACATAAATGTCGAATAGTTTGAAGAACATAAACATGTTAACGGCATCGTATTACTTAATAACAACAGCAACATTTGTGCTATGGTCGCGGCAGCATAACTTTGGCATGAATATGAAACAGTGTGCATACTAACTCTAGAAGTTGGTGGTCAGTGTGGTCGGGAGAGAAGGAAAGTATTGGACAGCAATAGAACTTCGTTATAGCCAGTTATTGTTGTTGTACACTCACTTACCTTGTTTGCATCAGATCTCATATTTTTACTTTCAATGTCTAAAAACTTTCGATTTCAATGGATATGAAAATGAGATTATCCATATTAGAACTATTTTTTTTCCCGCGTTTCCATCCTGTTTCAGGATATTGCGGTCAACATCAGCATCTTTCTGCTGTATGTTGATTCCTAGACTAGATTACGCTCATCAGCACGCCATGACTTTCTGAGCGACCGGCTCCATACTCTCATAAGTCACTGGCGCGACTCGAACCACTTCTAATTCTCGTGCGCTCACGTCAACCACGAGAGCATTCGGGGTTAACGGAGAAAGCTGCTAACCCCTCGACCAGGGAGCCGGCATACTAGAACTAAGTGACTGAATTTAATTAAAAACTCAGTTTAGTTAAATAAGATCAATCAGATTGTATTTCAATGCACTCAGCTTGCCACTGAAAATCGTACCTTTAGCAACAGTTGGCACGCGTGTCGTAGTCTCGTTTGCCCTGTATTTTGCCTTATAGTGTGTTCTTTTGTTTCTTCTCGGCTTGGTGACCAAGACAAGACACCGGTTGCTGCTGTATTCCTTTGAGAAGCTAAATAAAATTATCCCGATCATAATCTTATTCATGTTTATGGCCTCAGTCTGCCGACAGCAACGGAAAAAATTTAATCGGGATTTATTTCGGAATAATTAATTGAAAATTGTTTGCATGGGCTATTCAATCCCCTAAATGTATTAATCTCAGACATTCCTGGGTTTATATTGATTTCTTTCTTTCGTTGGCTTTTTCATTTCGCCTGGTTAAAAAACACATTTGTTTGGAAAATATATTGAAGTGTATCAAGAAAATTAATATTCTAAATATAATGAGATTTACAAATAAATATCACACCTCTGAAACATGTTAAATAATTCAAATATCTAGTGAGTATGATTACAGAAGATGGTTGAATAGACAAAGAAATCTAAACCAGATGTCAAAAAGCAAGTTCGCTTATATATCAACTATCACCCATACTAAAACATTCAAATAAACTTATGTCCGCTAAACAGCAGATAATAAATAGCGTATTCACGTCAAATCAGTGCTACCAATGTCAAACTTAGACATTATCCATGTAAAACTTAGGCAAAATCAAAAAAACCTGGGAGATGCGATGCTAGAGAAGATCTGCCAATTTAACTATCCGAGACCGAGTAAGAAATTATGATATCTGACAGACAGTGGGATCAACACCTTATGCCACATGTATTGAAAGACAGAAGAGCAGATGGTTTGGCCATCACGCTAGAACGCAACACCATCAACGACCAGCACTGGCCCTACATCAAAGAAGATATTATACAAGAGCAAGAGAACGCCCGAGAATAAAATGGATTGACATGAAAGACATTGTACAATCGCACAGAATGACACTATCCAGTGCAACCCATCGGGCGCTGGGGCGTCAGCCATTCCTCTCCATGACTCGTGACGGCAAAGTGGAAGATGATGATGCTTGCGATTTATTAAGAAAATTAAATTAATTTACAAACCAAAATAAATAAGGGTCTTCTAATTAAGAAACGTTTTATGGAGGTGTAGTGCACTCATCTGCCAGTATAAAGTTCCCATAATCCATCACCATTTGTGACCGGAACTACTCTGGAGTCAATCCAACTGTGTACAATGTGTTCCAAATATCCGAAGTTTTTATTTTCAAGGTGAGGTGCATTAGTCATATGGTTCTTACCCCGTTTATGTTAGGCCAATAGACACACAAAGGGTTATGTGGATAACAACACCTCGGTCATCTTTACTTCCCAGCGAACCTTCTTGTACCCACTTTAGTCAGGTACCATGGAGCCCAGGTAATGGAAACAGCAAATCCACTGGAAGTGAATCCGAACACAAAACCATCAGGCCGGTAGGCAAGAGCCCTAGCCGCTGGGATTCCCTGGTCACTGTAGAAAGGATTAATTAATGGCTAGCTAAAAAACGATAGAATTATTTAAAAAAAAAAGTAAAACACCATTTTAACGCCTTGGGGAGTATTGGATATATTGTTCTAGCTGCATATATTTGAACAAGCGTCAACGTAATCCTCGGGACAAATTCATTAATGCACTGTCTTCATCGCACAAGATATAGCTATGGGTTCATCCTGTAACACGCTGTCTGCAAACACTTGTGATTCTTTACCCTATACGCGTTTCCTTGCTGGGAATAATTTATTTTACTGCTGTACCATCTGCTTTCTATCTGTGCATTGGGATGGAGACTGCTGACAATGGGATACTGAAAACCTGCTGAGAAAACATTACCAGCCGAGGCCTGGTTCCATCTGGTCTGTGTGTGATGTGCTGAATCGTGACCTGTTATAGACTACACGCCTTTCCACAGGCAAAAATTGAGGAAAAATAACAGTTTAGTTTAGTCGACGGATCAACATCACGGCACTCGAGGGTTACCCATAAGTGCTCCGTTCTACTCCTAACTCAAGTTTGAGTCCGGAGAATCTTAGCTCAGTTCACGAACTCCGTAGCACCGGCGAGGATCCTGAAATGCTTTGAGTAGATTTTTAACGCCGGTCTCTCTGGCTGTGGGGTTACAAGACTTTCTCTCTGTAATCCCGTTTATCACGCAGAGTCTCGTAGCGGAGCGAGAGCTGAGGCGGTTCGACCCCCGCTCGTGACTTGCGGGATACTGAGCCGGCCGCTCAGAAAGCAATGGAAAACTACTGAGCGTAATCTTGCCAAGAGATCAACATACAGCTGAAAGATGCTGGTGTTGACAGATAGGTCCTGTAAAGGATATGCTAAAAAAAAAAAAAAACAGATTTTTAACTCGAAATTTTGCCTGGACAGCGCCGTTAGGCTACTCTTTTTTGATTTCCAACAGTCTATGGAATTTTACGTGCGTAACAATACACACGCGCGTCCTATTTCACTACCCAGAGACCAGGGGAAATTTTGTTACTAGAAGTCCATGTGATAAAATCCCAAACCTCACCGGGGCTTGAACCCGGGACCTCCAGCACTCGAGGCGGACACCATAAATCGAGATCACTCATGAACTGCTGTAGTAGAGGAAAAATAGCAAAAGGAAGGCAATGTTAAATGTGGGTGGACAACACCTTGAGATGGACTGAAACGCCTTGTTACATGTGAGTGGATAACACCAATAGAAGGACTGGAAGATAATGGCGCATGTAGGTGGACAATACCGTGAAATGGGCCGGAAGGCAACGTGGGTGGACAACACCGAGAGATGGATTGGAAGAGGTTAGACGTGGGTGGACAACACCTTGAGATGGACTGAAAGAGGTTACATCTAAGTGGATAACGCCAATGAAAAGACTGGAAGTCAATGGTAAATGAGTGTGGACAGCACCAATAGAAGCTTGCTTGCTTGTGTTCGTTGGCTTGAGCTCCAACGCGAAGTCCTGTATGTCGGATGAAGGCATCCTGTTGTCCAACATCAGTGTGATGTCATATAGGACCTGAGGTTTGCGTGATTATCCGTTGTCCCATGTCTGGCTTATTGGTGTGCAGACTGGTGGTTCCTCGCCGTGCAGGCAGACACTCTCCGACTTCGGAGGAATCGGCGATCCTACTGACTTTAACCAGGACCCCGAAGGGACCTGTTGCCCAGGACGCTCGACGAGGACGCGTCAATAGGTCTTAGCCAGTATATAACCCGGCCCTGGTGCCTTGGAAACACCTCTGCGTCCCTACCAATAGATGAATGGTGAACATATAGAATACGCGTTCAACATATAATAGACACGTAGTTCCACCTCGTCAAAGTAAACACACACATGCAGCCTTGTTGTTGTTGATTCCATAGTTGCTGAGCTATCTATTCTTGACAGCCAAATACCGTACTTATTGTTTTGGGGTCTTCAAAAAGTCGCTTAAGAGTCGACAGGGTCGAGTTCATTGCACCGGGTGTTATCCCATATGGCTCGGTCTCTTTCCGCAGCACAGAAAGAGTCGCACAAAGCACGAACTCCGTAGCTTTTAGCGACGACCCACAGGAGTCTCCGAAACATTTAACTCGTAAACCGAAGGACGCGGCCCGGAATCGAACCAACAACCTTCGGAACACGAGTCAGACGGCTTGACCACTTCGCCACAGAGACTTCTGTTGGGGTCTTCGCTCGCTTTGAACTCAAGCGTAGTCCATACACACGCTACTACTTCTATTGCGCTGGACTGAAGTTTGCGTATGGATTATCTTTCTTCATTACCAGTGACCCTTGCCATCAGGTGAACCCACGCCGACTTCTGAGGTACTTGTAATTTAAGTCCCCAAATTAAGGACGAGAAGTCAACATTTTATTCCAGCTGTCCAGTGTAGGGGTTAAACCCGCCACCTCGGTATAAGCATAGCGGATGTTTAAGAACGAGCTCTCTTATCCATTCAGTCGTGCTGACCTGCATACATTTCTTATGATGGTGCAGATCTTCTGCATTTATACCAAGGACCAGAGAATGAGACTGTAACTGTTGAAAATGGCGGTAGTAGCTTTTAACTTAAAGTGTGAATGTTATAGAGCATTTGAAGAGAAGGCAGTAGATGAATTCATAAGGGCTTGAACCATGTCTGTGTGTCGGAGACCGAGACAGTTTAGATGGCATATGATTCTTTACTGCCTTGTTCGAAACAGAGAATTAAACTGTGGAATTCTGCTGGGCCATTGCTGTTATCAGTGTTATGATTATAATAACATTCTTTTGTTACACATCATCATCATCATCATCATCATCAAGTGCCCTGCCAGCTGGCGTAGGCGTTCATGGCTCTCCACAGATCTCGGTCTTTGGTTTTCTGGATCAACTCTGCTGCTGATATTCCTCCATGCCACGGCCTCAATCCATCCAGCATCATTTCTCTCGGTCTGCCTCTGCCTCTCTTCCCCTCGATCTTTCCAGTTGTCACAATGTTCTCCAATGCCTCTCTTCTCATCATATGACCGAAGAAAGATGTTTGTCTCTTTCTTATTGTTGTATATAATGTTCTAGTTTCATTAGCCTGTTTCAGGCAGTCGTTGTTAGTTACTCTGGCAGTCCAAGGAATTCGCAACATTCGTCTCTGTTGCTTCTAATTTCTTCTTAATTTGTTCGTTTACATTTCAAGATTCACTGCCATACAACAAAACAGGTTCTACATAGCATTTCAGCACTCTCTTTCTCACATTCAATGATAGTGACATATTGTATAAGAGACTCTTCATTTTCTGAAATGCGGCTTTTGCTTGCCTTATTGTGCTCTTAATCACTGTTGTACATCTTCCATCTGATGTTATAAATGCCCCTAGGTATCTAAAATTATCCACCTGGTTAAGAATTTTTCCTTCTATTTCTGTCACATTTTGGTGTCACCCTTTTCTTTGATATCACCATTGTTACTGTTTTCTTGATATTCAAGGAGAGTTATTTCCTTGCACTCTCTGTTTCTACAGTGTTCAACAATTGTTGTAGGTCTGTTGATTTATCCGCCACCAATACTGTGTCATCTGCATAGCGTATATTTGTTACACATAGAAATCGAACAGAAATAATATTCACTATGAGGAAATATTAAAAAATAAAATTCACATTTGCCCTATTAAAATTTCTTTATTATGCAAATGTGGCGACAGATTGCAAGTTATTGAGCCATTGTTAAAAGAGCTGGCGAGTTACCTCACCATCATCAAGTGGCTTGCCAGCTGGCGCAAGTGTTCATGCCTCTGTACAGATCTTGGTCTTTGTTGTTCTGGATCAACTCTGCTGATGCTATTCCTGCATGCCACTGTCTTAGGCTATCCAGCCTGATGTCTCTTGGTCTGACCCTGGCCCTCTTTCCCAAGATCTTTCAAATTGGCACGATGTTCGCCAATGCCAATCTTCTCATCAGATGACCAAAGAAAGCTGTTTGTCTCATTCTTATTCTTGAATATAATGTTCTAGTTTCATTAGCCCTTTTCAGGCAGTCGTTGTTAGCTACTCTGGCAGTACAATGAATTCGCAACATTCTCCTCAGGAACCATTTCTCTGTTGCTTCTAAATTCTTCCTACGTCACCTGGCTTTCACAAAACAAATACCTTTGTTGAAGACAAAGTACATAGACATACAGGCCACGAGAGATCGTTTTGGTCAGTGGCGACACATTCCCAGCTTGTCTGGCTTGGGTTGTCACACGTGCTAACACGCCATCGAAGGTAATCCTCCAGGGAAAAATTAGAGCAGGCAGATGAGAAGACAGCAGAGAAAATGGCGGACTGGTACCATTAAATAGTTTACATGATGGATTATATCAACACGTCTGTAAGTTGTTGGGGGAAAGAGAAATACAGACAGACAGACAGACAGACAGACAGACAGACAGACAGAAAAAGTGAGAGAGAAAGAGAGAGAGAGAGAGAGAGAGAGAGAGAGAGAGAGAGAGAGAGAGAGTGTAAAAGAGAGAGGGAAAGAGAGAGGGCAGAGACAATCTCGGACTGGTAGCAGTATAGACTGGACACGTTGGGGTATGTCAACACATCTGTATGTTGTTGAGAGAGAGAGAGAGAGAGAGAGAGAGAGAGGGAGAGAGAGAGAGAGAGAGAGGGAGAGAGAGAGAGAGAGAGAGAGAGAGAGAGAGAGAGAGAGAGAGAACGAACGAACGAACGAACGAACGAACTTTATTTTCAAATGGTAACAAATTGGACACGCAGCCCCATCTTACATTCGGCCCTTCCAATCACTCATCTTTCGTTCATCAGTGCATAGTGCATTCACATAGGAAAAAAAATTGTCAAATGAATGTTGTAAACATAATGCATGTTACCATGTTATGAGACAAATCTCCCACCCACCCACCAACCCATCCCCTATCCATCCGCGTGTCCCCCACATACACAGCCACCACCCAACCACACACATACCCACAGGCACATACATTACCCCATCCATCCACCCATCCCCCAACCCACACATCCCAACCACCCCCCCCCCCACATACGTCATCTCTCCACCCACACACACATATCTCCCACCCACCACACATCCCTCCACACACATCCCCCACCAACCCAAACACAAACCCAGGCACACACGGATGCATACACCCATCCATCACCCACCCACACATTCCCCCACCTTCACACATCTCCCCACCCACACGCACACATCCTCCACCCATCCCATAACCTACCAACTCTCACCCACCCACATATTCTCCACCACCCACCCACACACCCCAACCACTCAGCCAAACACACATCCCCCAACCACATATCCAACAGACACACACACACATATTCTCGCCAACTCACATATCCCGCACCTACCCACACACAAAACCCGCACCCACCCTAACAACCCCCACTTACACACATCCCCCACCCACACAAACTTGCCAAACGGTAACTCAATGTGTAACCACAAATAACAGCAAACAATTCGTCAGTCTAGAGGCAAACCATTTGACAAATGCGAAAACATCGATAAGTCGAAGCCGGCTGACATGATCATTTTCAGCAATATTTATTTCCTATGTACAGCTGGTGCTCCGTATGCATAAACATATTAATGATAGAAATATTGATCAACATACCGTTCTTGTACAGTCAAGAGGGCCGGTATTATCATAACAAGCATAGTCAAACCCAGTTGCACCTAGTCTTTAAAACTTATGACAATGTTCCATCAGCTAACTGTCAGCCTCACTGCTTCTGATCCGTTGGCCACTCTGTCACCTTGGCCATTCTGGCTGAGGCGGTGCTAATTGATAATTTCATGGCCTGTGGTTGATCCTGCCTGAGAAGACGTATGCTCTAACGATTCAATTCTTCTATCAAGTCGTTGTTCCTAGCCATCACTGCTATCTCCTTAAGGTGTTTTGTTAATATATCTCCGTGAACAAACTCCTGCCGCCTTTCATGCCGTCAGCCCAAGGTCTGTCCTTTGTTGCTAAACTATCGCTGTGACGTTGCTACCTTCTCACGTCGACTTTTTCTATCTCTTGTTTAGAGACTATTTTCTAAGATTCTTTATGATTTATCCATTACGTCATTTATTCTGACTCGCCACTTGGCAAATCTCCCCCTCCCACACACACACACCCCCACCCACCCCAACCTACACACACTCACACTCCCACACATCCTCCACCCACCCACTTGCCAAGCACCCCCCCCCCCCCCCGATATCCAATCCACAATAACACATCCCTTAACTACACATCTCACCACCCATACACACACACACACACACAGACACACACATCCCAACACCCATACACACATCCCCACCCACCAACTCATTCCTCATCCAAAAACACACACCTCCCACTCACACACACCCCACTCACACACATCCGCCGCTCACACACATCTTCTCACCCACACACACATCCCCCACCCATACATTCATCTCTCACACACATCCACCCACTCACATACTCATCCATCAACCACTCACACCCAAATCACCCACCCACCCATCAACATATGCATCTCTCATCTACCCTCCCACCCACACACACCCAAGCCACCCAGCCATACACACTTCCCCCATCCTCAAATACATCCTTCATCCACCCGTATAACCCACACCTCCCCCACCCCTCACAATCTCCCCTCCCACACAACACCCCGACCACAAACACATCCCCCCCCCACACACACATCCCTCCACATGTATTCCTCATGCACATCCCCGCCCACACATCTCTCATCCACACACACACATCTACCCACCCACCCACACATCCCCCACCTACAAACCTCCTCACCACCCACACATGCATCCTCCATCCACTCACATTTACCCTATCCAAACTCACACACTCCCACCCACACAGACATATCCCATTCACAGACACACCCCACACCCAACCCCCACACCCATCCCCCACATCCATCACTCATCCATCCCCCAACCCACACACATCTCCCACACACCCATTCACCCACCCAAATACACATTCCCTACCCACACCCCCTCCCACCAACACCCACATACTTCCAACCATCCTCCCAAATATCCCCACCCACACACACACACACACACATCCCTCACACACACACACACATACATCCCCCACCGACCACACATCCCTTCACCCATCCACACATCACCCATTAACCCACACATATCCCCCACACACAACCCCTCCAAATACATTCCCCACACCCCACACACACACATCCCTCACATACACACCCACATCCACACATCTAGACACATACATGATGCCTCACATGATCACTGAAACTAATAAGAACAAACTCCCACACTTTACACACAGTTGAGACACTGACGATTGTCGTGAGCATTCTCGCAAAAATTGTAAGAAATTGAGAAAAAAATTGTACATGTTCATTGTGTAGCGTAAAAATTAGTGATGCAATTCAACTCTCTCTCTCTTTTCTCTGTCTCACACACACACACTATCTCTCTCTCTCTCTCTCTCTCTCTCTCTCTCTCTCTCTCTCTACCCCACTCACTAACTCGCTCACTCACATTACAGTAATATTATATTATACATGATAAAATCAATTGGCATACAAAAGGATAATATGAAAGACGAGAGTACACACACCCTATGGAATAGCATGTTACATAACATGCGTGCGCTCAAATCTCTCTCTCTCTCTCTCTCTCTCTCTCTCTCTCTCGCTCGCTCTCTCTCTCTCTCTCCTCATCAACACACACACACAGAAACTCACAAACAATGCGCGCACACATACACACACACACACACTAAGACATCCATTCTCCCACTGTCTCTATCTCTCGTTCGCTCACTCTCCCCCCCCCCCTCTCTCTCTCTCTCTCACTCGCAATCACTCTTTCACCCATTAAGTCACTCTCTCCATCTTTCATTCACTCTGTATCATACTCTCTTTCACTCTCACTCACTCACCCACAGACAGACACACCATCACGCTATCAAATACACACTCCCTCGCATACACACGAAAACATATACACATACACACACGAGCATACACACAATATACACACAAATACACACAAATACCAACGCACACATACACACATCCACACCCATACACACATACTTACACACACGTACACACACTTACACACTCACTCGCATACACAGCATGCATGCACCCATACATACGAACATATGCACATACATACAAGAACATACACATATATACACACGCACATACACATATACACACTCACTCGCATACACAGCATGCATGCACCCATACATACGAACATATGCACATACATACAAGAACATACACATATATACACACGCACATACACACATACACACTCACTCGCATACACAGCATGCATGCACCCATACATACGAACATATGCACATACATACAAGAACATACACATATATACACACGCACATACACACATATACACACGCACATACATATAAACACGCACACATAAGCGCACATATAAACATACTCACACACAAGCACACACACATACACATATTTACACACACTTACACATACACACCCATACGCACATTCAGACATGCACACACATACACTCACATACACACATGTGAACACACACATACACACATATGGACACACGTACACACACCCACCCATCCACCCACACACTTACACATACACGCTGCCTCACATAATCTCACCCTCTCACTCACACTCACTCATTTATTCTCTAAACCACACTAACTCACTCTCTTACTCGCACACACAGACAAGTACACAGACACACACACTCACCCACTCTCTCTCACACATTCACTTCTCATGCTGAGAGAGAGAGAGAGAGAGAGAGAGAGAGAGAGAGAGAGAGAGAGAGAGAGAGAGAGAAAGAAAGAGAGTTAGAGAGAGAGAATCCCCAGTTTATGATGTTGTCTGTCGATGCTTCCATTGTGAAACCCATACGACCCACGTTCGGTCATATTGGAAGAGATTATGTTTTTGTAAAAGAGGGTCGCCAGTTACTTGAATTATGCAATGGGAGTTCGTGAATCACTACAGCCTGGGAAACGCTATGATAAAGTACATTTAACCTTTGAAAAATAATTTTATGTTCATTACCGGTAGAACGTACATGAAAATTTATTAGTACATCGTAGAGTATAGTGTATTCTCAATACATTTTATAGTATAGTTCATTCTCAATACATAATACAGTATAGTGCATATTCAATATACCGTAAATCATATTACAGTAACCACGAAAATAGCTTTTGTTGTTGGAATTAGTTTAATAAGATTTTTTTCTTACGCAAATCTTTACAGCAAGCAGAAGAAAACTTGTATTCAAATATGAACGTCCTTGTAAAACATTTTATTAATCTTAAAGAACAGTTTTTATCTCGGAGCAGCCATTTTGTTTCCTGTTTAGGAAAACCTCCTTGTGCTCCATCTGCGTCTCGAAATTCCTGTTACATAATTAACACTCAAAGCAATGTCTTTCTTTTGTAAATTGCTGTTACATAACGTACATTCAAAACAATGTTTTCTCGTTGTAAATTTGAATAATAAAGCCGCAAACAATGCTCTGCACAATTTATTGCCTGGCGTATTTTGCTTTTCCCGTTAGGTGCACACCACAGGAAATAGCTCGCTGTAAAGTCTGCTATACATGCGGGTAAACCACACTTATATAAACTAAAAGACATGATAGTTTATTTAAAACTACCATGGTTGCAATGAACAATACGACCATGTTTTTATGTATTTCGGTTGAAAGGGTTCATTCCGCTACTTGATTACATGTTAATCTTGTTTTCTGTAAAAAAAAAAAAACAACACGAGATGCAGTAAAATATACAGGTAATAAACTGTACGATATATTCTTTCTGCCTTCATTTAAAAGACATATCACACAAAAATGACATATTATCTATTTGTAGTTAAAACATACTTTCACCCCATAACTTAATAGAAAGAAACCATTCACGTAAACACTCAGTTTATTTAACGTTGTTCAGAGACCTCCCACAATTCTCAATTTTTTTAGAATAAACGTCACATATGCACAATGACTGTCTGACTCAATCAGAACAAGATGTGGCGGGCCATTCACCGGAAGCACTCCACCCTGTCTTTATATCCTTTATGTACATTTATATGTTATATCTGCATATGTATACACGTGTTCCTATTAACTCTGATAATCAATTTACCAATAGCGCGCTGTCTATGCTAATTATACCCATTATTATCAGGAAAAGCGCCGTTTATAAATAAAGCAAGCATATAGCTTTATAAGAGATTCCAGGCGCCAATATTGCAGGCAGAAATGGATGGCATTATCCATTTAGCCATGGCACCAAACAGGCGAAAAGAAAAGCCTAGGCGTATTAACGGAACAAAAATACACGCTTCTATTCCCTAAGAATTTTACTACAAAATAAATGTCTGTTTAAATGCCAATATATTCTTTATACACATAGTCTGTCTCTATATATTGAGCTCTGTCGCTTGCGATAATGATTGTCTGCTTATTATTTTTGTGTCACTGTTTATGTGTGGATATATATATATATATATATATATATATATATATATATATATATATATATATATATATATATATATATATATATATATATATGTATTTTGTATGTAGATACTTCTCGGTCTTCCCCTTTGTCTCTTCCCTTCGATCTTGCCAGTTGTCACCAAGTTCTCCAAGTCATTTTTTCTCATAACATGCCCAAAAACTTTTGACTGTCTACGTCTAATGACTCTAATCTGTTTACAATCTTCATTTGTTTCTTGAAGGACTTGTTCATTGGGTTTACTGTCTGTCCATGGTATTCTTTGCATTTTCCTCAGAAACTACATTTCCACAGTCATCAGATGTTTCTCAGCTTGACTGCTCATTGTCCACGCTTCACATCCATACAAAAGTGCATGTTCCATGTAGCACTTCAACACTATTTTTCTTGTTTCAGTTGATATCTTTTTATTGGTCAGTATGCTTTTCATCTTGCAAAAGGCTACCTTCGCAATGGCAATTCTTGTTCTAATCTCTTCAAGGCTTCTCCCATCAGATGTTATGACTGTTCTGAGATAACTACCGATTACCTTGTTTAAGAATATGCCGATTTACTCGTATATTCCCCCTCTATAGCAGCCGGATTTTCATATCTGCATTTTCAATCTAGTTGGATGCACAATGAAAAGGACGTACAGAAATATGTTGGAACTTGTACTCACTCCTAGCCAGGTTCTAAGGCCTCAAGTGATCACATCTTTTGAAGAATGTCTTCGGCTTGACCCACCCACAAACTTCCTCTTTTTAATCTGCTGCCCTTTACCTTCTTAATTTCACTATGCAGTGGATGTTGTGTGTTTGCATTGACTCTGAGATAGGCACGTGCTCTGCAAATTTGTATTCCGTCTCCAATGGTTGGAAAATCAAGAAGATAGTGCAACTCCCTGCATGCTATATCTCTTGCACATCCAAGAATAATACGCATAGCTTCGTTCTATATCATTTCCATTCTTTCCATATGCTTACGGCTGAGAGTCTGGATCGCTAGCGCATACTCAAAAACAGACATGACCAGACCCGTGTATAGAAGACAGATGGCGCTGCTCACAGTTTGCTTCCGCCATCACCCGTATCGCAGCCAAACCCCTCTTGGCCTTTGTTATCACCTGGTCTATGTGATCATTATAATCAAGGCTTCGATCAAAACGTATCCCCAGGTAATTCATTGCCTGCGTTCTTTCCACAGTCTCTGAACACAGATTTACAGTTTGTGTTGGAGTGTTGACAGTATGGTTATTTAAAGAGAACCATGTCACGGCTGCCTTCATTGGTTTTACCATTGCCCCAGATTCCACACACCAAGTGCTTATGCCATTTAGTTCTGTTTGTAGTTCCACAGCAACCCGATCTCTATCCTTACCCTGGCGATACACTAAAACATCGTCGGCATATGACAATGTCCTCCCTGGTCCAGTGATCTGCTCGCTGGTAATTCTCACAGTGTAGGCGTTGAAAAGCACAGGAAATAACGGTGATCCCTGTGGCAGGCCCGGATATATTGTTGTTGGTTCAGAAGTCCAACTGCCACATCTAAAAACTACTTTCCGTTGGAAAAGGGCTGCAGCGATCCAACTGAGGAGGAATGGATGTATCTTGAGTTCAAGAAGCTGAAACAGTAAAAAATCCAACGGTATTCTATTGAAGGCATCCTCAAGATCAATCGCCGCAGCACATGTTTCAATGCCTGAGTGGAAACCTTCATAGATATCATAGGCAAAAATCGCTGCGTTGGTCCAGGTTTCTCTGTTTCGACGGTGCCCTCAAAGGGCAGGTGGGAAGCAACCTCGTCTCTCTAGCTGGTTGATATTTTTCTGGCAATTAATGTCTCCAGCAGCTTGCCTATTGTATTTTGCATGGTTATTACCCGAAATCCCTTAATTTTTGTGTGGTCTTTTCTAGGCTTCGGCGAGGGAATCAGACAGCTGTGCAACTTTTCCTCCTTGATGCTAGCACTCCCTATGCTGTTGTTGTACATATTCTGCTAGTTCCTCTAGCTCGTTGTCAGTACACATACTGATGTCGTCATACCTCATACCGTCTGGCCCTGGTGCGCTGTTTCTTGTTGGTCGAAGCACAGCCATGATCTCTTTCACTGTCACTGTGTCTTCAGCTTCTATGTTCTGGGCCTTACACCTATCTGAGGTAATCGCTTTGGCAAAATTACGACCTTTCGTGTCTGTCTGGTTGCTCTGCTCTAGAAAGCGTTCGAAAAGGGCTTTGCCCTCATTCCCATCAGACCTCTGCCAGATATGGTCAGAACTTTGTAAGTCAGGAACACACTTTTTCTTGACTACCCATTTCATACTTTTATGTAGTCGCCAGAACAATTTCAGTGACTTGTCTGTGCTTATTCTTTAACACAACTATGCCCATTTTTAACTTTTAACCACTTTAACCATCTTTTTGAAATAGCTAACGTTGGTGTCCATCTCTCTTTCTAAGTGCACAATAAGTCTAGGATGGGCAACTCTGTTCTTCTTGGCGTTTTGCCATTTCCTTACAGCACCAGGCTTATCCATCCAGGCCTTCTCCACCTCACAATCCCACCAAGGTGGCTGTTCCCAGCTTTTTTTTCTTGCCATGATGATTCCTGTGCCTGTCACGCCTTAGTTTACTCACCACATCTTGCCCTGAACTATCATACTTAAATGTCTTGACCGTTGACTTGTGCTGCCTGGTTCTGCCGTTCTCCACCAATATGCTGCAAGGGTGGTGGTCGCTGTCATGGACACCCCATCTACACACTGTAGTGTGTGACGGAGACATCAGTGCCAGGTCAATAGCACTGTTCTCGTCACCTGGACGACTTGCTGTCTTGGTGACATAGCCACTTTTGATGCAGACAAGGTCACTGGTTTCTAGTGCTGCCTCGAGCTCCTCCCCCTGTGTGTTGGAAGAAATGCTACCGCATAATTTGCCCTTAGCGTTAAAATTGCCACAGAAAATGACATTCCTCTCGTTACATAATATGTAACTAAAACACTTTCATCTCTGGGAATCCACACTCGCGTTGCAGGCATAAACATTCACCAACACGAATGGTAGACCAGAGTGAACTCTAACAGCCTGTAATTATATCTCGTCACTGTCCCACCTGGACATGTTCAGCTCTGAAGCCACTATGCTGTCTCGAATCAGAGTCGTCATTCCCAGACGTCGCCTGTTTTAAAAACATTTGAATCCGGCTATATGGAGTGTATTAACTCCCAATTTCGTCTCCTGAAGCGCAACTATATCGTTCCTGTATGCCAGGCTTTCCAAAATAGGGCCTCGTTATTTAGCGCTGGCACAATTCCAATATAGAATACGCGTATACTTGAGGCCCAGTCGGTCGCATTTGCATCTGAGGCGTCTGGCACCGGCCCGTTGTGGACCGCGCCGCCAAATAGGTTTGTGCCCTGTACGGGGCACACACGCCTGTCCGCGATTTTGAAAAAAAAAAAAAACGGTATCCCAACACGCTACGGAAAACACTCAAGGATTGATTCGCTCAGATGCACGAAAGTCCATCGCACCGGCGAAAATCTTGAGAGGAAACTCCATATACATTTGGGGACATAGTGTGAATTCTAGGACAGACACAGTTAATGTACATTCAGATATACATTTAAGACATAGTGTAAATTCAAATAGTGACTTGGAACATAGTTTATGTAGATGCAAATAGTAATTTTAGACAGAGTACGCTACATAGATTCACATAGTTATGTGGGACAGAGATAAAGTACATTCAACTAACCAGTATTTTAAACTTATCTTGCTTTTTATTTGCGTAGTCCACATACGTGTTACAATGTCTAGTGCACAGGATTGATTTATGCGAGTGGATTACCTTTCACTATTACCAGTGTCCATCGCCACAAGGCGAACTCACTCCGGCTTTTGAGGTGCTTGTAATTTTCTCCCCCAAGCCAAGGACGAGAAGTCAACATTTTAGTTTAAGTGACCGGTATACGGCTTGAACCCACTACTGTGACATTAGTACACCTGAAGTTTCAGAGCTAGTGCTGTTATCCATTCGACCATGCCAACATCCTGCAAGTATTAAGAACACACTGCTCATTGTCAATCCCATGCTAACGTCTGCAAGTATTAACGTCACCGCTTCTTGTCAATCCCATGCTAACGTCTGCAAGAATTAACGACACTGCTTCTTGTCAATCCCATGCCAACGTCTGCAAGAATTAACGACACTGCTTCTTGTCAATCCCATGCTAACGTCTGCAAGTATTAACGACACCGCTTCTTGTCAATCCCATGCTAACGTCTGCAAGAATTAACGACACTGCTTCTTGTCAATCACATGCTAACGTCTGCAAGAATTAACGACACTGCTTCTTGTCAATCCCATGCCAACGTCTGCAAGCATTAACGACACACTGCTTCTTGTCAATCCCATGCTAACGTCTGCAGGAATTAACGACACACCGCTTCTTGTCAATCCCATGCTAACTTCTGCAAATATGACCGCCAAAAAGTTGCCTGTGAGTTCATTCTCTCCCCCCCCCCTCCCCAGCCGTGAAATATATCCACGAACCAGACGAGGGCAGACGATACTTATATGTCATGGTCACCGAAGCCATTCTTATATTACCACAACCATCGTAATTCACGCTCCCAGGGGGAGGGAAAACATGGCCGAAGTAATTGAACTTAATCAGTTTCTATTTTCAGATTCACTATGGCATTCAATTATTTCCAGTGTCCTTTCATATTATTTATGCTTCTATATGTTCATTTAAGGTATCTGTTTGCTCGCCATATCCTTGCCATTATCTCCAAGGAAAAGACATATGGACGGAGTTTACTTCTATCCAATTTCCTAGTTTTTTTGCCCTTGGTTTTTGTGGATATTTATATCTGGTTGACGCGGGGTAGTGGGGTTATTTCACACGCCGGTCAGTTGGGCTTGAATGTTGAATTCTCGTTCAGAAAGCAATGACACATTGCTGGACGTAATACTTATTCGTGAAAGGGAGTTTAAAGACGAGAGGATAGATTTCATTGCACTGGATGTGATCCCGTTTGGGCTAGTCCACCGTGGACTATATTGGATGTGATCCCATTTGGGCTAGTCCATCGTGGACTATATTGGATGTGATTCCATTTGGGCTAGTCCACCGTGGACTATATTGGATGTGATCCCATTTGGGCTAGTCCACCGTGGACTATATTGGATGTGATCCCATTTGGGCTAGTCCACCGTGGACTATATTGGATGTGATCCCATTTGGGCTAGTCCACCGTGGACTATATTGGATGTGATCCCATTTGGGCTAGTCCACCGTGGACTATATTGGATGTGATCCCATTTGGGCTAGTCCACCGTGGACTATATTGGATGTGATCCCATGTGGGCTAGTCCACCGTGGACTATATTGGATGTGATCCCATTTGAGCTAGTCCACCGTGGAGTATATTGGATGTGATCCCATTTGGGCTAGTCCAGGTGGACTATATTGGATGTGATCCCATTTTGGCTAGTTCACCGTGGACTATATTGGATGTGATCCCAATTGGGCTAGTCCACCGTGGACTATATTGGATGTGATCCCATTTGGGCTAGTCCACCGTGGACTATATTGGATGTGATCCCATTTGGGCTAGTCCACCGTGGACTATATTGGATGTGATCCCGTTTGGGCTAGTCCACTGTGGACTATATTGGATGTGATCCCATTTGAGCTAGCCCACCGTGGAGTATATTGGATGTGATCCCATTTGGGCTAGTCCAGGTGGACTATATTGGATGTGATCCCATTTTGGCTAGTCCACCGTGGACTATATTGGATGTGATCCCATTTGGGCTAGTCCACCGTGGACTATATTGGATGTGATCCCATTTGGGCTAGTCCACCGTGGACTATATTGGATGTGATCCCATTTGAGCTAGTCCACCGTGGAGTATATTGGATGTGATCCCATTTGGGCTAGTCCAGGTGGACTATATTGGATGTGATCCCATTTTGGCTAGTCCACCGTGGACTATATTGGATGTGATCCCATTTTGGCTAGTCCACCGTGGACTATATTGGATGTGATCCCATTTGGGCTAGTCCACCGTGGACTATATTGGATGTGATCCCATTTGAGCTAGTCCACCGTGGACTATATTGGATGTGATCCCATTTGGGCTAGTCCACCGTAGACTACGCTCAAAGTGAGCGGGAAAAATACTTGCAATATATTAGAGCATCTCCAGTTGTATAGAAAAGATGGAGACCTGTTCAAGGAATTTGGACGCAGAGGTTACAAAAATAAAAGGGTTGCACGATTTATTGCCTGGCATATTTCACTGCATCTCACCAGGTGTATACTGAAGAGTTATATATCATAGGAAGTGCCTGCATGAATTATATCTTTATTGAAATACTTAAAACATATAGTCACTGATATTGTCCGAATGTGGAGCTTTTGTTATCGCCACAGTAATTGCAAATTTAATATGATATATAACTCTGCACTATGTAACTGACGAGATGCAGCGAAATATATCAGGCAATAAATCGTGCAACGTATTGTTATTGTCGTCTATGTCACATTCATTAAGGAAATTCATTGCTTTATTCAAGGAAATCAGAAAATTAACAGGCGAATCAGATCATCATTACATGTAATAAGTAATAAAATGGTAATACTTTAACAGAAAGTAAAGATGTATTAGAAGGATGGAAGCAGCAGTAAGAAGATGCGATAGCGAATCCAGGTAATACACACGAAAACAGAACGAACGAATGAATTAACTTTATTTTCAAAGGGTTACGAAATGGGCACCCAGGCCGGACTGACATTCTTCCCTTCTCATCTCTCTGCTTTCATAAATTATTTCATTCATACATCACTTAGGAATGAATAATACATATTGAAAAAGAACCAACATCTTTATTAAAGGAAGGACGATCGGCAATAGAAAGCCCGAAGACAGAGATGTCACCAGACTGTGGCATTATATCAACAGGACTAGGGGGCTTCGTGAAGCCTGAAGACAGAGATGTCACCAGACTGTGGCATTATACTAACAGGACTAGTCCAGAAGCCAGTGTCCGTATAAATCGTGCTCTATGTGAGCAGAACTGTGTGACCACAAGCATCCAATGGAACAATCTACGAGTAAGAGCAGCGTTCTTTTATCCTTGGTTTTGATCAGTGAAAGGGTGAAACCTATAGAAATTCATCGGCGAACGAAGGTCCAGTACAGCGATGCATGCCTGTCAGTCCAGCAAGTGTGTGAATGTAGTAGGAAGTTTCAAAATGGCGTGACTTCTGTGACATACTGTTCACGACCGGGTCAGGCACACCGAGTACAGGAAAAGCTCCGATTGACTGTGTACGACGCTGCCGCACATCTTGATATCAGTCAAGGTTCATCAGACCACGTCATCCATGACAACATGTCTGCAAGGTGGGAGCTCCACTTTAGTGCTTGTCAGAAATGGGACGGCCATCCTTAAAGTGTTCTTATGACGTCACAGTGTTCGTCTGTACCGTGATGTAACGTGCTTAACACTCCTGACATCCTTAACAACAATATTGACAGATTACAAGACAACAGTGTAGTTATTGTAATTGTTATCACATAATAAAGGTTTTTATTTGAAGCCCTCTCGTATATCCCTCTCTTAAGTCCTGGCACCTCTTTGCTTTCATGAGCGTTATCTGGATTCGCATTCGTATCTTCTTGCTGCTGCTTCAATATTTCTGGTATCTCTTTACGTTATTTAAAATAAAGTTCGTTCGTTCGTTCGGTCGTTATAAAGAAAGAAAGTTTAATTTGCGCACCAGCTATTGTACTGTTGCGCTATGACATTATACTGGCACACATCCTGTGGATCATCCTGCAAAAGGTAAAGTTACAATATAAATTAAAGAATCCGGACAGGTTTCAGGCAGGGCGGAGGAACCAGGGACCACATTTTCAACATGAGAACAATATTAGCGAAATACAGAGATTATAAAGTAGATCTTCATACTTGTTTCGTAAATCACAGTGATAATAATAACAATAATAATAATAATAATAATAAGAAGAAGAAGAAGAAGAAGAAGAAGAAGACTTGCTTGTCTTATTTATTTATTTATTTAGTATGTATAAGGTGGAACTTCCGCAATGTTCTCAGTTTATTTGTATGCACGAATGTTAAGTCTTGAAAATACCGCGGGTGTAATGCAGAGAACGAGTCATTTAACCGTGAGTCTTTTTATGTCGATTGCGACGAAACATCAATAAAGTTTCAAAAGTACAACGTAGACAGCAAGCAAATATAATCAAGCTATGTAGCGTGAAAATCGAACTAGGACCATTTGAACATCTTTTTTCTTCATTGTTCGTCCTGAGCGTTAGTTGATTTGTTTGCGTTTAGTTTTAAACTGCGACATAAAATACTTCAGCTTGCAATTACTTAAACGCTGTTTGCCGTCCCTCTTTGATCTCAACACTTTCAGTCTGACTGTAGTTATCCAGCTCCACCCTCCCAAAAAAGCCTTGGTGGCATAGTAGGTTAACCCACAGCCGTGTCAAGCCAATGCTCTGTGTTCAATCTCCAGCATAGCACGATCATGCTATGACCAGAACGGCGCTGGGACCGAGCCTGGCGTATAACTTATGTACCAGAAAATGTCAAGATTTTTATAGAAATTCTCTGGAAAAGAAACTGGAATTAGTAAAACTGCAGTAAAGCTGTACAAATTCAATGACTGAATCAACAAAACGTGAAGTAGAATCCGTAAGTTTACTAGAACACGGTTGTAAGTAACAAAATTAACGTTTCGGCCAAAGCTTTCGTCAGCACATAAACAATAAACACACTCTGATACAACTACTCGAAAAGCCGTATATATATATATATATATATATATATATATATATATATATATATATATATATATATATATATATATATATATATATATATATATATATATATATATATATATATATATATTTAAAAAAAAATAGGTTGCATGCCCTTCACAGGACGTAGCAGTAAACTCCAGCATTTTCGCTGTTCGTGACACCGGGGCAAATTTTACGTTCAGTATTTTGCCATTGCCGGTCTCTCTGGCCGAGGGGTTACACCACTTTCTCCGTAATCCCGTTTATCACGCAGAGTCTCGTAGCGGGCGTAACCTGGGAGCGGTTCGTCCCCCGCTGGTGACTTGCGGGATAACTGAGCCGGCTGCTCAGAAAGCAATGGCAAACTACTGAGCGTAATCTTGCCAAGAAATCAACAGACAGCTGAAAGATGCTGCTGTTGACAGCGATGTCCTGTAAAAGAATATGCGAATTTAAAAAAAAAAAAAAAGATTGCCATTGCTTTATTGCTTTCTGAACGACTGGCTCCTATACCTTTTTCGAAAAAAACCCAGCACCGCTGTGTTTCGAACCCGGGTATACGGACTCACAAACCGAGTTGGCAAGCCCTTAGCCACAGAGACCGATATTCTATTTTCTTGTCCAAATAGAGCGTCTAGTCACTACCATAACTCGACAGCCGGTCTATCCTTGTGTATACGCTTGTTTCCTTGTCTTATTTTAATGTATGTTGATACCTATAATTGTCTTAACTTATCTTCAATTGAGTCACTATGTTTGGACACGTTATGAGAAGAGTTATGGCCTCTCCATAGCACAAAGCCTGGGCTAAAATAAAGAAACCATGTGTTGCCCATGCAACATGATCCCTCTCTCGGCCTGCCTAGTTCACTCCAGAGGAAAGTTAACACCTATAATCTGGAACAAGACAAGCTGCAGAAGCTGCCGGATCAGCAAAGCAATGCTCTAACTGTCCGCCTGTAGGAGCTTCGATCCTAGACCAGCTGCCAACCAAGGCTTAGGGTCTGGTCTGCCCTGCCATGACTTATTTTTTTTTTTTGGGGGGGGGGGGGGGGGGTTTCATTTCCTCGCACCAGGATAAGGTTAGTACCCTCCCAATTGCGCTCTTCCGCCCGAAGCCGTTGGCACAATGTGGGGTGTCGGGTTTGGTAAGCGCCGCCCAACATTCGGTGCTGACAGAAAGCAGGTAGTACCGTCTACTGTCATACGGTATGTCAGTCATATCTGACTAAGACCTGACTAACGTTATGAGAAGAGATACACTGAGTGACAACTGGCAAGATTGAGGTGAAAAGAACTAGGGGAAGGCAGAGAGGTAAATACTTGGATGGCTTGGCCATGTGGTATGGTCGAGACACGAACACAGAGCTGAACCATGACTCTGGTGATCGTGTGAGATGGCGAAACATGACCACTCACACTTATCGGCATGACACATGATGATGATGTCTTCAACTTGTATCGCCAAAAGTCAGCTTCACTGAAACACAGTTCACATGAAATTAGACAAAAAACAAGCAACGTAAAAAAAAAAAAAAAGCAACTCCCGTAGCAGGAACGTACTGTGTGTATGTGAAGCGCTAGGAGCATGACAGCCTTAGGATTCATAGAGGAGTTTGTTGTGCTAGTCTTGCCGTCCCGTAGTGAACGATGAGTGCAGGTATTGCATCTTTGTCTGAACGCTCTCATGTCATTCATTGGTTCATTGCCTACACTGGTCAAGCGATTTCTACTTAGCCTCCTCGTTCAGAAAGCAATGGCAAGCTACTGAACGTCAAATTGCCTAGTAAATCAAGCTCGGCTTGGAGTTGACCGTAACGTTGTGCAGAGGAGATTTTTACCTTCCTGTCCCGCTGACAACAACGAAGGTACGTAAACACAGATGACATGACATTCAAATGACAGAAATATAGATGGCAGTCGGACAGGATTATCATCGGCTAGGGCACTTTTATATATTATACATGTAGTTGTAACAGTGTATGTTTATTGTTTTTGTGCTGAAGAAGTCTCTAGCCGTAATGTCCACTTGATCACTTGTGACTGTGTTCCAGTAAAACTTGCCAGTTCTACTTCACGACTTCGTTGATTTACTCAAAGTAAATATATATCTTCTTCTTCCGCCCTAACCCCCACCCCCCCCCCAATTGGGGGTTGTATTATTCGCATGGAGAACGTTGTGACAACTGAAAAGAATACAGGAAAGAGAGACAGAGGCAGAGGCAGACCAAGAGAAATGATGCTGGATGAACTGAGATAGTGGCATGGAGGAATATTATCAGCTGACTTGATCCAGAACATAAAAGACTGAGATCTGTGGAGTGACATGAACGCCTACGCCAGCTGACAGGGCTCTTGATGATGATGATGATGAATATACGCGGGTTTTCTCAATGTACGGCATACCCCTAGCCAGCGCAAATATTATATCAGCCAAATTCCTTCCACCAAAATATGTGTGGGAATATTAGAGACATTAACATGGAAATCTGATGACGAACAAGGAAACAGAAGAAGTAAGAGATTTTCTCTTTGGCAGAGGAAATTCGCAAGGAAAAGGATCTAATAAAACTCAATAAAAGATGCAGGAGATTTGTATGAGAAACACGTGCGCTGTTCTTTAAGGGGGTAGTTTGTAATCTGAACATACCTTGCGATGGCTGGGACGCAAGCTGTGAGTGAGTAGGAAGATACCTGATACGAGTAGCAAAGGCACCATAAACAGAAATTCAGAATCAAAGCAACGCTGGTAAAACGGATGATAATTCGTTAAGCGTTATTTTAACGTATTAGGTATGATAGCAGTAATGAGAATATACACCGTTAATGGCTGCCAAAAAGGAAGCAAATAATAGTCACACATGTTCTAAACATGCATATCGACTAAGGCTACTAAGGAAGGTTGGTGGGAGACTGGTTATCCCATGCCGTAAACACTTTGAGCTGCGATATCCAATCAATCATAAACACGTGTACAAACGTCATAAACACGTGTACAAACGTCATGAACACGTGTACAAACGTTATGCGTGAGATTGTTGAGAGATTGTACTCCACTGGGAGACGTGTAGTAGTAGTAGTAGTAGTAGTAGTAGTAGTAGTTGTAGTAGTAGTAGTAGTAGTAGTAGTAGTAGTAGTAGTAGTAGTAGTAGTAGTAGTAGTAGTAGTAGTAGTAGAAATAGTAGTAGTGGTGGTGGTGGTAGTAGTGGTGGTAGTAGTGGTAGTATACTATTTTCTATATATGAAAATATTTTCAGAAATATAGAAGATATGGAAGGAATCAACATTGGGGGACGATACATCAATAACATTAGATATGCTGATGATACAGTCTTTATTGCAGACAATGAACAAGATCTATAACATGTAGTAGATGCGGTTGTTGCACACAGTGAACAACTAGGGTTAGAACTGAATATTGAGAAGGCACAGATTATGGTCGTCACTGGGAAGAAGGAAATACCACAATGTGATATAGGAGTAAATGGGCAGATTCTTAAGGAAGTGAATCGATACAGTTATATCGGCACAGACATCACATCTGATGGGAGATGCCTTGAAGAGATTAGAACAAGAATTGCCATTGCGAAGGTAGCCTTTTGCATGATGAACAACATACTGACGAATAAAAAGATATCAATTGAAACGAGAAAAAGAGTGTTGAAGAGCTACATAGAACCTATACTTTAGTATGGATGCGAAGCGTGGACAATAAGCAGTCAAGCTGAAAAACAGCTGATGTCTATGGAAATGTGGTTTCTGAGGATAATGCAAAGAATACCATGGACAGACAGAAAAACCAATGAACAAGTCCTTCAAGAAACAAATGAAGATCGTAAACTGATTAGAGACATTAGACGTAGGTAGTCAAAATTGTTTGGGCATGTTATGAGAAGAAATGAATTGGAGAACTTGGTGACGACTGGCAAGATCGAAGTGAAGAGACCAAAGGGAAGACCGAGAAGTAAATTAAAAAAGTATCATCATAATTAGTTTTATTTTTTGTACAACTATCATGAATCTTTTCAACTGCGGTTGTCAACGGACGGAGAGACAGACAGACAGACAAACAGATAGACCAACACAGCGACGAACGGACGGACTAACAGACAGTCACACAGGTAGACAGACCGACGATTAGACAAACAGATGTGCCATAATGAGTGGAAAACAAAAGCAGTAAAATAAACTATGAAAAATAAATCTAATAAAATAAAAAGGCAGAATTGTACATATAGCAACAACAACAACATCAACTAGAATGGCCTACTAATGATAATAAACATAACAGTCTTTGATTACTATTAACTAACTGTACTTTTGGCAAAGCAAGACATGATCTACAACAGTGTTTCTCAACCGGTGGTGAATCCCCTCACCCCCAGGGACAATTTTAGGGTTTTCATTGGGGGGGGGGGGGGGAAGGGAGATTAAGATTACTTCAAGATCGCATTAATACAAGAACGAGTTACTTAAGATTGTTTTTTCCTCTAAATTTTACAGTTATGTACTTCTCACCCTAATGAAATTCGTTTTATAACGTAAGTAGACGCGCAAATCATGTTTTATGTAGATGTTTAGACTTGTTCTAGTTTGTGTTATTAAATTTAGCTTCCATTTTTATGTATACTGTGTAAGGGTGGGGGTGGGGGGTTATAGGGAGGAAATTTCGAAAAGGGGGGGGGGGGGAATGACGTTCTGAACATATGGTAAAGGGGGGCATGGGCCAAAAAAGGTTGAGAACCACTGATCTACGACAATACCGACACAAACCGGCACAGCCTAATGTTGATCTACTTGACCTTTACATAGAAATCCTTCTGGAATTTTGATGGCGCCATGTTCACCAAGTAATGGTATATATTTGCATGTAAAACGCCTTGGCGCCTTTATTTGATCTTCGTTCATTTTCTCGGTGTTTTCTTTGAAATCATCTACAATTAGGGTTGCTAAATCTTGCCACTGAGAAACCGGGACGTTTCTCTTAGAATCAGTTTTTTTTTTTTTATCTAAGATGTTACACAAAGAAATATTGCTATACATTATCATGTGCCGTGCCAACTAGCATAGGCGTTCATGTCTCGCTACAGATCTCTGTTCTTGGTGTTCCCGGTCAACAATGGTGATGAAATTCCTGCATTCCCCCGCCTCTGTGAATCCAGCATCATTTATCTCGATCTGCCAATGCCTCTTCTCAAACTGATCTTTTAAGTTGTCACGACGTTCTCCAATGCCTCACTTTAAATTTTATGACCTTTTTGTTGCATATAGTGTTTTACTGTCATTAGTCTCTTTTTAATAGTTGTATATAGTGTTCTACTTTCATTAGTGTCTCTCGTATAGTTCAATAATCTTCTACTTTTATTAGTCCCTTTCTTATTGTTGTATATAATGTTCTACTTTCATTCATCTTTTTTTAAATAGCTGTATATAATATTCTACTTTCATTAATCTCTTTCTCATTGTTGTATATTATGTTCTATTTTTCTGTAGTCTCTTTCTTATAGTTAAATATAGTGTTCTATTTTTCTTTAGTCTCTTTCTTATAGTTAAATATAGTGTTCTATTTTTCTTTAGTCTCTTTCTTATAGTTAAATATAATGTTCTACTTCCATTAGTCTCTTTCTTATAGTTCTATATACCGTTCTATTTTCATTAGTCTCTTTTTTTTATAGTTCTATATACTGTTCTTCTTTTATTAGTCTCTTTCAGGCAATCGTTGTTAGTTACTCTGTCCGTCAGATTATTCGTAACAATCATCTCAAGAACCATACCTCCGTTGATTCTAATCTCTTTCTAATTTGTCTCACTCACGTTTCATGGCTCACTAACATACAACAAAACAGGTTATATATAGCATTTTAGTACTCTCGTTATAACATGGCCATGATACTGACTGTTGAAACTTACATCACCACAACCATAGTCATCATTATCATCACTATCTTCGTCACCATCATGATCGTGATCATAATCATCATCATCATCATCATCATCATCATCATCATCATCATCATCATCATCATCATCATCATCATCATCATCATCATCATCATCATCATCATCATCATCATCATCATCATCATCATCATCATCATCATCATCATCATCATCATCATCATCATAATCACCATCCTCATCTGTAGCAAGCTCTTTACAGATCTTTTCTCTCACCAGAACCAAATAGGAAAAAACTATCAATATGCCCATTGTCCTGTCCAGAACCAACTGCAAAAATACAATCAATAAATTAAAACAATGTTTTCCCGTAGTGAATTTGAATTGTGAAGACACAAACAATAGATTGCACGATTTATTGCCTGGCATATTTTGCTGCATCTCGGCAGGTACGTACTGCAGAAGTCACACAACTTAATGTAAAGTAATTAGATCAATCCTTCAAGCTTAAGTATACACATATTCGCACAGTAATATCAATTGTCTTCCACGGTAATGTTAAACGGACTATCATGTCTTCTGTTTGCACAAAACTGGCCTATGCAGAATAATCATGATGACTTCTGGGACCTTTAACAAGCGACTATTTTGTGTGGTAAACACCACACGAAACGCATTGTCGCTATCAATCACGTGACCGGTTTCTCAAATGCCAGACAATGAATCGTGCATTCTATTGTTTGTGTCTTCGTTATTCAAATTGCATATTTCCTCGTCTTATGGATTTCCATAGTCAGGGCGTCTTTAATAGCTCGCGTCCACTGATATGTAAGAAACTTCTGGCCGACTAGCTACAACTTCGGACTTCCATTCTGGAGACCCGGGTTCAAATCCTCGGTAAGGTAATTTTTTTCCTCTGTCGGGGGATAAAAGAAAATACTGTCCTGTACAGTTTGCGGCGATTACGCTAGTTAGGCTGCCTTAATTCCTCAGGCTCAAATCTCCTCTCTCCCTCATTCAACTCCAACATAGCAATGTACTTTAGGCAGTAATGACAGTTGTTGTTAATCGTCAAGTTAGTTCCCCATGTCTCATTTTCCAGAAACCATGTCTTCTTTCTACCGTCTTGTTAGTTCCCCCGTCTCATCTTCCAGAAACCATGTCTTCTTTCCACTGTCATATTAGTTCTCCCTGCCCCATCTTCCAGAAACCATGTCTTTATTCTACCGTCATGTTAGTTCTCCCTGCCTCATCTTCCAGAAACCATGTCTTCTTTCTAACCTCAAGTTTGTTCTCCTTGTCTCATCTTCCAGAAACCATGTCTTCCATCTACCGTCATGTTAGTTCTCTCTGTCGCATCTTCCAGAAAAAAATGTTTTCTTTCTAACCTCAAGTTTGTTCTCCGCGTCTCATCTTCCAGAAACCATGTCTTCCATTAATGTTCTTTCTAAATCTCTGTGACTTTTGACATCAATAAAATTGTCTTCTCTGAATGTATACACAGACGCCATAAACTATATGGCTTTTCTAACAAAGTCATACCGCCAAATTGACGGAGTGAACATGGGGTCATGACCTATTCTTGGTCCTATTCTAGCGGACATCTTCATGGCACATGTAGAAGAAAAGATATCATCAGAAATTAACAACTTAGCCTTCTACCGTCGTAATGTGTATGATATACTAATTATCACCACAGACGAGCTACAAAGTACATCGTTCCAGGTCATAATGAACATGACGCATAAAAATATCTCTTTATCTATGAAACACAAACACAGCGAAGCGTTGCCGTTTGTAGATATCCTAATGAGACGTAGAGCAGACGGCACAATTCAAAGATCGTTGTACCGCAAAGAGACATGGACTGGCCAATATCTAAATTTTCAGAGCTTCACACCTGTCCAGTACAAACGGTGCTTAGTACGGACCCTGTTTGACCGTGCTAGAAAGATATGCACCCAGGACACAATGGCAGTGGAATTTGAAACTCTGAAGAATGTCTTAAACCTGAATGGGTACTCCACAGGATTTATAAAGCGCCATTGCCAACAGCCCAGACTCAAGGTATTCATCCAGCTAACCTTTCGAGGGGATGACGTAATGCAACGTCTACAAGACCGGCTTACTGCAGCAGTAGGCCGAACATTCTGTGCTGCAACTCCGGTCATTGGGTATAGAACCACACCGATTCCCACACCAGCAGTGAAAGAGCCTGTTCCTCTGTACGCCAAAAACAATTGTATTTACCAATTTACATTAGGTGCCAGGCCTTCTACATCGGCAGAACAGAGAGACAGCTGAACAAAAGAGTGTCAAGACACATACCTCAATGGGTCGACAAGATACGACACACAGGCGATGCGAGTCTAGTGGGGCCGACACACCGGAAGCCTCCAGCGTCATCAATTACTAGGCAGATTCTCGAAAGCGGCCATGTGATTAACAGAGACACTTCCTTTCGCGTGTTGTTTAACACAAACAATACTCGCTTGTTAAAGTTTGCAGAAGCAATAATGATCAATCAACACAAGCCAGATTTGTACAAACAGAAAGACATGTTAGTCAGCTTAAAATTACCGTGGTAGACAATTGACATTACTGTGCGAACATGTGTATATTTCAGCTTGATGGATCTATCTAGTTAATTAACTTTACGTTGTGTGAATTCTGCAGTAAGTACCCGAAGAGATGCAACGAAATATGCCAGGCAATAAATCGTGCAATCTATTGTTTGTGTCGTCGTTATTCAAACATAAACTATATATTGCACAATTTCTTGCCTGACATTTTTTGCTGCATATCGCAGAGTTATGTACCATGTGAAGTGAATACGATAATAATACTATGGTTGATATATCGAAGTACACCCGACTTCATAACATAATATTATTTATGAGTCAGTTTTAGATCCTGTAGAACAGTTTTTCTTAACCTTTTTTGGCCCATGCACCCCTTCACCATATGTTCAAAATGTCATCCCCCCCACCCTTTTCGCATTTCATCCCTTTAAATCCCCAACCACGTCCCTACACAGTATAGGTAAAAATGGAAGCTAAATTTAATAACACATACTAGAACAAGTCTAGACGTCTACATAAAACGGGATTTGTGGGTCAACTTACGTTATGAAACGAATTTCCGTAGGGCGAGAAGTGTAGAACCGTAAAGTATGGAGGGACAAACAATATCAAGTAATCGGTTCTTGTATTAACGCGATCTTGAAATAACCTTTATTCCCCTCTAGAAACCCTAAAATCCCCACCCCCCCCCCTTTCGAGAGGAAGGGGGGGGGGGAAATTCCCCACCGATTGAGAACCACTACTGTAGAATGTCTGAATGTGTTGTATTGTTCATTCACGGTATTCTATAAGTTCGTCTGTAAAATTTCTATTCAGAGGTTTATATTATTTTCTGTAGTGTTGTCATCATCATCTCTAAAAAGTCCCCCGCCTCCCACAGGATTATACGGCATTAATTATACTACACTGCCCCCAATCTCTTGGGTAGTGAGATCAGGCAACCCTGTCGGATAAGGGCGAAAAATCGGAGACTTTGAGTACACTTTGCACACGTTTAAAATCCCATGGTAATTAAAAATAGCAAAAGGCAGGCCTCCAGGCTGCTGACCTGGCAACATTGTTAGAAAATAAAACCTACCAACAGGAAGATAGCGCCGTTAGTTACCGTGGGTGAAATCTGTCTGGGGGAAACAAAGCATCACATAAATGCACACCGAATTCAGACATACGTTTTTTTTTTTTTTTTTTAGCTCGCTCGCTTTGAAATCAAGTATAGTCCATACACACTATTTATGGTAGTGATGGGCTGAATTTTGCGTGTGGATTAGCTTTCCATATTAATAGTGTCACTCGCTATAATTCGAACTCACTCCGACTTCAGAGGTACTTGTAATTAACGTTCCCAAGTCATGAACGACCGGTCAAAATTGTAGTCCAGCTGTCCAGTGTAGGGGTTTCACCGCTTACCTCGGCATCAGCACACCGGATGTTTAAGAACACGCGTTCCTACCCATTCGGCCATGCTGACCTGCTCGAAAATACTGAAATTTGAGGTCTTAACTGGGTGTGACGCATCCACTCGAAATGAGGTGTATAACCGGATGTGAAGAACTCCCCTAGAAATAAGGTGCATAACTGTGATTGATACAGGCATTGATAATGCACATTGGGAGCAAGTCGCCGCTGAACGTGTTGCATGGAGGGCAAATATCAGAAATGGAATAAAGTCAAAGGAGAAAATAATTGCAGAAAAGTCACACACCAAGCGTTTGAGACGTAAGATGGTGCATGATGGTGGAAATGACCATGTGTTCACATGCACCCACTGTGAAAGGACATTTACAGCGCAAATTGGCCTTATCAGTCACACTCGCTACCGCCATAGTTAAAAGTTATTATGCCTTTTTAGAGCACAAACTATCGTCTGTCAAGACGGCAAGGTGCCAATGATGATGATGGATGAACTGGATATGAAGAACTCCCCTAGAAATAAGGTACATTACTGGATGTGACGAACTCCCCTTGAAAGAGGAACGAAGAAGAAGTAGATCTATCAAACCTCCTCCCACATCTACGTGTGTATGTTCAGGCAAGTGTCCTTATATGTATGCGTGATTTACCCCATCAAGTAACCAATCAAGTAAAACACACAAACATGCCTTTATATCTCTTGAATTATCATTCGTAGAATGCATAAGACATTAACTCTTCCTTTACCTTGAACAAAACCGCACTTCATCGCCGATTTAAGATCTTTTTGTATTCTGTATTCTTTTCGTGACAGTTCTAAATGATATGTTTGTCACATTACTCATTCAGCCTTATTATTCTGTGTTCCTCCTAATGCATTGTTTTCTTTAGGAGGGTGATAATAACTGATTTATTACGTCCTTAGGGACGTGCCCTTCGCTGTATACGTCGTTTAAAAGATTTGTATTTATTACAGTAGCAGTTTCCCCAAGGATATCTGATTGTATTGTTATGAGGTCTGGCCCTGGCTAAAGCCATCTTGGCAACTTATTTTATGTGGCTGGGATTGAAGTTAGAATCGTGATGCATATTTCACATCTACGTTCTGACTTTCGTTATTTCCTCCGTGTCATGTTTTTATTCTTTCTGCATGTCAGAGCAATGGAGTTCAAGATTAGGCTAGACTTAAGAGAATTGTTGAGAGCAGGGGGGCCGTGGATTGACAAACACAAGAAGAAGAAGAAGAAGAAAAAGAAGAAGAAGAAGAAGAAGGTGAACTGTCAAGAACCGACATTACAGCACTCAGGACATTCCCATATGTGCTCCGTCCTTATTTTCAACACGCAGCAAAGAGTCCCAATACTAATGATATCAGTAGCATTCTGATTATGTGTCCGTCTGGCCTTTCCTGTGAGTCCTGAGTGTAGGCCAGGTCCTCTGATCACTCCCTGCGGCACCATTATCTCCAATGAGTGAAGATCTATCTGTTCTTCAGTATGAAGGAGAAGAAGAAGAAAACAGAAGAAGATGAATATATATATATACAGATGTGTGTATGTGTGTGTGTGTGTGTGTGTGTGTGTGTGTGTGTGTGTGTGTGAGTGTATGTATTACTAATTGTGGTGCCTTTAAACTGTAGAAATACAGGTCCCCATGGCCAAATGAATAAGAATGTGTGTTCTTAAACATCCGGTGTGCTGATGCCGAGGTATGCGATTCGAGCCCTAGACCGGACAGCTGGACTAAAATGTTAACCTGTCGTCCTTGACTTGGGGACGTTAATTACAAGTACCTCTGAAGTCGGAGTGGGTTCGTCTGATGGCGAGGGACACTGTTAATTGGGAAAGCTATCACTACTATACTATGTTCAAAGGAACGAGCGCAAAATAAAATACTTATATATTTTTGGAGGTTTACTGTTTCCCTGTTTATTCTCGTCGTCATAAAATGATGTTATTGTACACCATTCATGGTCTTCTTTGTCAAATATAATTGTATTGTATGCCTTGTTCTTCTACTTGATCTCTAATCTGTTAGATTTTATATCTTCCTGTATTCTACCTACATTTACATTGTATTAGATCGCACAGTGTCACCTTCCCTTCTTTGCTCCTGTCTCATTCTTCCCCGAATTATCGTCAGCCGGAGGCGTACCCTATGCATTCAGAACGAGTTGGCCAGAAATGGTACGAAAAACCACATTTTAAGATGAGGGCTATAAACACGGGCGGTAACCAGTTATCATCTCACACATTCCACTACCACTATTATAGGTTGTCTGCTCTTCCATCAGCCCTCTGTAATCAGCCGCGGTTACTGTGTAGTAATGATCTCATTTGTGGCCAGCCAGTTCGTCTATAATGTCACATTATCTGTGATGTTGTGAGCTTGCGCGGTGTTTGTGTTTGTGTGTAAATAGCCAATAATATAAGTAATAACGGGGCTACATATACACCACAAGACTCCAAGGAACACAGGTAAAAAAGGTGATCACATTTTAAGATATATACATTGTGGGACTACGAGGCCTCAACACATTTTTATTAAAAAAAAAAAAGACTGCTAAACGTTATGAAAATTTTTATTAAAAAAAAGCAAGGGAAGAAAAAGAGATACATACCTGGATGAAATGTCTAGTGCCATAGTCAGGATAAGAACAGAAACCTGATCCTAGAATATGGTGGTTTGTGTGAGTTGGCCAACCATGACCACCTACGCCAACTGGCATGGCACATGATGATGATGATAGTATATGACGATAATGATGATCCGGACGATGCTAATAATAATAATAATAATAATAATAATAATAATAATAATAATAATAATAATAATAATAATAATAATAAAAACTACTATTAATATTATTATTACGCTTCATTCCCCAGTTCCGATATATTTCTTGTCAATACACAACATCAGTTTCTTAGCACAGGCATACCTCGTTTAACACCCTTGTGATTAACGTATGTTTTAATTACCGCAATTAACGTAATTGCCGCCGTCCATTTATTTATGCCGTCGAGAATATGATTGCTCCCATCATTATACTGGCCTCAACAAGTAGTGGGATGAAATTACTCCCAGGCAGATGCATAAGAACAGTCTAGAAGCCACTTTTGCATGAATGCATAAATGATATTTGTGGCTTTGAATATTCCCTGAGTGATGTCTTTCAGGAAAAAGCTACCTTGATAAAAAAGTTTCTAGTTTTGGGGCTGCGAATATGCAACATGTTTTTCACATTGAAAGTAAGTACTTAACTGGCAATGTTAATACAATCTACCATAACGGGTACGCAAACAATGGGCATTAGGGAACAATGAGGCAGAGGACAGCGTCTCCAAGGAAATAACATTTGTAGAACATGAAGAAATGTTCCCAGATTTAGAATCAGTCAACCGGATTTTAATGGACAAGGAAATAGATGTCAACGGGGGCAGGCAAAGTTCTGCGACGACGCGAGAATCAAATTGTTTATAGTTGCAAATTGGACACGGGAAGGAAAGAAAAAGCTTCAAACAAGCCATGAAAACGCTTCCGCGACACATTAATCGTTTACATCAGTTTAATTCTAATTCTTATCCCACAGGTATGGTAATATGTCTATGCGCGATTATGTGTCCTCCCTATAGGCCGATTTAATTAATTTGAGAGCTTTTAAAAGTCGGTAATGGATCAATTACACGTCGTAACTTCGGGTGTTGATGCGTGCATTGCTATTGGCAGTGATCTCTGAGGACTTGTAGCCAGTCGTTGTAGCTCACTGCAGTGGCTGGCTGTGGCCATCTGTTCGGATCCACATGGAGACGGGTTATTTAAATTTAACAACTGACGTGGGCTCGGCGTGATATAAACCACATTACCCATTGAATATCGATTACTCTGTACAATTTGGAGCTCATGTAGAGGTTATGACTTTTCTCCGTAATCTCGTATACTCTCGTCGGTAACGTAATGACGGTGAGAATCAGCAGTGGTTCGAATCGCATCGGTAACTTACGGGGTATGTGAGCCGGCCGCTCAGAAAGCAATGGCAAACTACTGAGCGTAATCTTGCCAAGAAATCAACATACAGCTGAAATATGCTGGTGTTGACAGCGATGTCCTGCAAAGGATATGCAAAAAAAAAAAAAACAAACGCATACACACCATACATACTTAGAACAATAATTGCCATTGCGAAACTAGCCTTTGGCAAGATGAAAAACATACTGACCAATAAAAAAATTTCAATTGAAACGAGACAAAGAGTGTTGAGGGTGTCGTGTGTAAAGAATGAATGTCGTAGTAGTTATTTGTTCTTCTTTACCACTTTAGTGTCGTCCCTGGAGTGAGGGGAATCAACACCCACATTTGTTTTAATTCAATATCTCTATCCTGGAGATATCCAGAAGACTCCGTCCACAACACTCCCTCAATCTGAAGACACCTTCTTCTCACTCTTGCTCACCCCTGGATCATGCCCCCTCTCATTCTTTCCCAACATAACATACGTGACAACTCTAGCTTCAACAAATAAAAAACAAGAAATTTATTAAAGCAAAGAGTATATGCAGGAGAAGTGTGTGTGTATGTGTGTATAATGTGTAGAATGTGTGACGTGTACTCTAAAGTGTATATAGACTCAGATCAGTGTTCAGGAGTATAGTCATTCTCATCACTGTGCTGAAAACACACCAGCACCATGTATTCCAGACAAGCAACCTCACCCCGGTGATGCTTCTCCGGTCACGTGAAGAGTTTCTCCGCTATCTCTCGAACCACTAGGATGCTTGGACATCCATGACAAACACTGTCTAATGAGAGTCTTCAATCTGATTCACACTATGAATTTCCTCTATTATTTAACTGATTGTTAGTCAGAAAATTCTAACACTATTGTCACTGTTACTGGGGAAATCTTAATGGATCTAGTGTCACTGGTTTTAAAGATTCCCCATATTAACACCACAATCTGAATGTTCTAGGTATCAGTATAAATTTTGTATGAATGTTCCTGGTATCAGTAGTGTATATATACAATGTTCTGACTGATCAGTGATACACCTATCACTTGCTATACATAAATCTCATCAGCATGTCCTGCTCAGCAGACGCCAGGTTCCCTCAAACCAACTTGGGTATACGCCCAATGTAGCGGCCTCTTAGCAACTTCTGTCTTCAAATTCTGAGCCATCATCTTTTAAGATGTGTTCTAGCTTCACTGTTGCATATCATAGCACACATACATGGACCTGTAAATGGAACCTGTAGAATAGAGAAATCTATGGTGAGGGCAACTCAATCCTGGCCGGAATTAGGTGAGTGTAGGCCAATAGCAGCACTCAGATCTATAACAGAGATCCGATCTCTGTCATACGGCCAAATAACTCATCACATGATTTGAGACATGGCAACACCAGGAAATAATAAAGTAACGGGTAGAAACCCAGCAGATGCCCTACTGAAAGATCCTACCATTTCACATTCCTCTCCTCCCTCCCAACCATCCTCAATCTCTCTAATTATTATCCCACTACATTGTGCTCAACTCCCTGAGTAAAATGATATATCACACAAGCTAGTTGAAGCCACACAATAGGATACTAGTGCCGACGCTCCTATGATACTTTCTAGCACCGCACTTATAGAACATTCTATCACTAATCATAATACATTATATCACCACACCTATAATACATTATATCACGGCACCTATAATACATTATATCACCGCACCTATAATACATTATATTACCGCACAGGACTGTACTCAATTCCTAATCATACTCTAAGTTAGATATGATTAATAGCCTACCATATGCCTATTCCGGTTGCTAAATGAAACTAGGCAATCACAGGCTGGATCTATGTCCGCCGATAAATATCAACAATTTGACACCCTAGTTTCTTTCATTGAACACAACTCGGAAAACTGCACCGATCTTTCCAAACTTCAGAAATCTTGATCGACTAACTCCACTTGTTTACCGCAACGCTTTTTATATTGGGCTGGAGTGTCGTCACCAAAAAGTCTAGACGCCGATCCGTCCAGAATAGGGTTTCCTCCTCCTGTTCTAGACTAACTTGAGTCAATCCGCCATCACATTTGCTTTCATTTGGGGAAATTCTTTGTCTCGTACATCAATAGTTCAGTCTGTCTGTGAACCATAGAATTCCCCACATAACAGAATTCATCCCGCGTCTGTCAAGACTTTCCGTCTAGCACTTCAAAGGCTACTACCGCCTTGGCAGACGTTTGGCGTTGTTATTCGTTTCTCGAACAACCCACATCATAAAGATTCGCCGACCAGGGGTAGACATTTTGACGCGACGTATCTTGTTTCTCAGTTAGAAATGCCGATCGGGTGTAGACAGTTTTAACGACGTATTTTTCTCAGTCTGTACAACATCAAAGGGTCGGTTGTTTTTGCAGACTAATGTCGGGTCTTGTTTGTCATCGATCGCAACTAACAAGTTTATTTTCCGTGACATAGGCCCCCTCCTAAGAGAGTAGTCCGCAACAACTCTTTCTTCTTGGAGGTTCGATCCAGATGATCTAATCCTCTTCATCATGAGCTGGATGTCTCGACAGGAAATCAGCTCCCACATTTTCCTTCCCAGGTATATACTCCACTGTAAAGTGGTATGACTGAAGTAGCAACGACCACCGCATCAAACTGGCGTTGAGCTTCTGAGAAGTGGACAGGAACATCAAAGGTTGATGATCCGACTGAACTCGAAACTGAGCTCCATACAAATAGGGCTGGAATTTTTGCACGGCCCATACGAGAGATAAACATTCTCTCTCTCGACGGTCGAATAATTCCTCTCAGCCGGGAGAAGTTTCTTGCTTGCGTATGCCACTGGTTTCAAAACCGAAGCATCATCTTTTCCTTCCTGTAACAAAGCTGCCCCAATCCCAATCCCACTTGCATCCGTTCTCAACACAAACGGTTTGGAAAGGTCCGGGAGCTGTAACACAGGTTTGCTGACCAAGGCCTCCTTTAACTGACTGTAGGCACTCTCACATTCTGTGTCCAAACGATTTGGTCCGGGAATCCCTTTTTCAAGGTTTCCGTTAATGGACCTCCCAGTTCAGTGAAATGTGGGATAGATTTGTGGTAGAACCCACACAACGAGAGAAAAGATCGCACATCCTTCTTCGTTTTTGGCCTTGGAGCACATATGATTTTCTCTAGGTTCTTTTCCCCTGGGACAATGTGTCCTGGAGTTATGATGTGACCTAGAAATTCCAGAGTCTGGTAACCAATCATGCACTTGGTTGGGCGAGCGGTAAGCCCTGCTTCCTTGCGCCTATTGAAAACTCTTTCCAAAGATTGTAAATGGTCATCCAACCTGTCACTGAAAATCAGAATATCATCCATGAATGAGATGATGGACGGATCCTGTAAGGGATCTAGTAAAGTCCTCATCATGCTAGTAAACACACTGGGTGCATTGCTGAGTACAAAGGGCATGACCTTGAATTCATAATGTCCACTGGGGGTACTGAAAGCCAGCAGTGGTCGAACCTCTGGTTTGACCGGAATCTAATAATACCCGCGACTCAGATCCACCTTTGAGAAATACCTTGCCTTATGGAGCCTCGCGAATAACTGAGTTGGATTCGGCAAAGGTTCCACCTGAAATTGTGTATGACTGTTCAGAAGTCGGTAGTCTATACACAACCGGTGTTCTCCACTTGGTTTTCGCAACAAAACTACCCCCGCATTGTATGGGGATGTGGATGGCGCAATCACGTCATCCTCCAACAGTTTCTGTATTTATTCCTCCAGGGCCTTTTCTTTAGAGAATGGCACTGGGTAAACCTTTTGGCGAACAGTGGTCAAAGTCATCTCGAACTCCACCAACCTCGTTCGTCCTGGTTTATCAGTCAGTATCTCCTTATGAGACTCGAGAACCTGGGATATCTTTTCACTCTCCTGGGAAGTCAGATCAGGGTTAACCTGTACATCCTTGTAGGTTTCCTGGTGTACCAGGGGATATTCCCTGCCCTCGTTGGTTCCCACTTCTGTCTCCACTGCAACTGCCATTGCCATGAGGTGAACTGCTTTTTCTCCGGGTCTCTCTTCGTATTTCCGCAAGAGATTGATATGGAAAATCTTCGACTTTCCCCGGATCCGGATCTGATAGTTGGTTCTGGATATCACCCTTTCCACGGGAAATGGTCCTTACCAACCTATCTCCAGTTTGTTGTTTCCCGTTGGGAGTAGCAACAATACTTTGTCTCCCACCTCTAGAGATCTGTCTTTAGACCTACGGTTGTAATAAGCCGCATGTCATTTTCTGGCCTTTTTCAAGTTTTGATTTGCCAGAGTCCACCCTTTGTTAAGTTTTTCTTTCAGTTCCTCCACATATTTGTAAGAGTAATCACTTCTTCTGACTTCCCCTCTTCAGTCCAACTCCTCAACATGGCTTCCAACGGTCCTTTGATTGGACGACCAAACAGTAACGTAGCGGGTGGTAGTCCTGTTGGGCCATGAGGAACTTCCCGATAGGCAAAATGTGCTGCTGGGATATATTCATCCCACCTATCAGGTTTTTCCTGTGCCAGTTTCCTGAACATTGTCATCAACGTGCCGTTGAAATGCTCTACTTGTCTATTGGCTTGAGGGTGGTAAGGGCTGGTATGGATATGGTTAGAGTGGAACACCCTAAATACCTCCTCCATAAGTTTTCCACAAAACTAGGACCCATTGTCCGTCAGTATTTGATCAGGAAAGCCTAATCTGGTAAAGGCCTCCATCAGTGCGTCCGCCACTCGTTTCGAGTCAATCGTGGTCAACGGTATGGCTTCACCCCACATTGTACAGCAATCCACCATGGTGAGTATGTACATGTTCCTCTTCCTAGTCCTAGGAAGTGGACCCACAATATCGATAGCTACCCTCTCGAAAGGAGAGTTCATGATGGACATCTCACCCAAGACCACCGGTGCTGTCCAGTGTTTCGGTGCCACCTTCTGACACTCAGGGCATGACTTCACATACCGACGCACATCACCTGTCATTCCCGGCCAATAGTAATGGCAGGAAATCCGCTACATCGTTGCGGCAATACCCATAAGCGCCCCCTGAATGAGATGGTATGCCCCATATGAAGAATCTGGGAGCGGTGGGCCTTCGGGACCACCAACTGACCATGTAGGTTGTCTCCCCTTCCGGCTCTCCTGTATAGAGTATCCTATTCTTCATATAGTACTTCCCCCGTTTGGGTGGATCAGCACTTTTCTGCAGCTTTTTGTAGCAAGGACGTAGAGTAGCATCCTAAATCTGGGCAGTTTGCAACTCCCCTGGCAGTGGGTTAGTCACATTTGCTTCTGCTTCATCCATTCTCGTCTGAGAGCGAGTCTGTATGGCTCCCATATGGATTGGCTCCCTGGGCATTCCCAGAAAGACATACTGGCAACCGAGGATTACGGGAAAAATGGGATCGGTCAACACCGCGGCCTTGATGGTGCCGGTGACATATCTTGACCGAATCTCCACTCTGGCAATGGGCAATTTCATGGCTACAGCACTCTTCTGTGCAGGCTGTATCTCCATGGTTTCACCTGTGAATTGTTCTGGATGTACCAGATCCGCAGAAATCACGGCCTCCCCGTCCAGTCCTGTGTCGTAAAAACACTCCACTTGATTACCATTAACTTCTGCCAATTCCACTACAGGTGGTTTTTCCTGGTCTGGAGTCTCCCTCGGCCTCGACCTGTTTAGTGGGCTCCACCTTAGGTTTCCCGGGGCATACGACGAATTGAGTGTCTCCTGACTTTCCCCTGCAGTCAATAGCATTGTGCGTATTTGACCTGCATTGGTTGCACCATTTCCCTGTCCTAGATTTTCTTGTGCCGGACTTTATTGAGCTCTCCTGCTGGTGAGCATCCTTGTCGACCTTGGCATTGTCAGTGTCCACCTGCATTGAAGTCATTTGACATGCCGCGAAGTGAGGGTTCTTAGCCTTCGATTTGCAATCCTTCGTATTGTGAGAAGGTGACTTACAAATCGAACACCACCTCTCCGACCACTGTCGTTTGTGACAAACGACCACCCTCCTTCGTCTTCTCCAAACTCTCCTCTGAAGTTTTGACATATGGTTCCACCTTCTTAGTTCCTGTGCTCTTGGCTTTCTTCAGGTTATGTTTCTCCTGACTTTTGGTGTTTGTAGAAAGGTTTTCTGCTGCCTCCCCATGGACCTCGACGAACCGTTCTGCCAATTTCGTCACCATGTCGATTCGTTCCGCCCCTTGTTCTCCCAAGAATGTCCTGAGAGGTTTCGACATTTGCTTTCGCATCTGGTCGACTACCATGAGCTCTTCCAGACTCTCATAGTCACGCGCGAACCCAGCCAAATCCATCCACTTATGGAGATAGGCTTTCAGACGCAGACTATAGGCGGCTAACAACTCCCCCGGTTCTCGTTTCACTCCTCGAAATTTTTTTCCGGTAGGTATGTGACGTAACTTCGAATCGTTTCAGCAGAGCCGTCTTCAACTCGTCATAATTGTTCTCATGTCCTGGTGGCAGGCGAGAATAAACCTCGTAACTGGTCCCGCGTAATCCCCGGGATAGCTTGAGATTCCATTTATCACGCTCCAGACCCATAGCAACCGACATAGCCTCAAAGCGTTGAAGGTACTGGTCAATCTTCTCTTTGTCCTTCTCGTAGATCGCTAGAGGGAACTTCATAGCATGGTAGCTATGTCCACCTACTGGCGTTGAGCCAGGGAGAGAGGAACCTCCCACTGCTCCCTCAGTTTCCCCACTAGATTGCCTCTTGAGCTCGAGTTCCCGCATCCGGTACTCGTGCTCCCTTTTCTGAGCTTCCTGTTCTGCTTCCAATATCTTAGCAGCCTGTTCCGCTTCAAATTTCTTAGCTGCTTGCTCAGCTTCAAATTTCTTAGCGGCTTGCTCAGCTTCAAATTTCTTAGCTGCTTGCTCAGCTTCAAATTTCTTAGCGGCTTGCTCAGATTCAAATTTCTTAGCTGCTTTCTCAGCTTCAAATTTCTTAGCTGCTTGCTCAGCTTCAAATTGCCTAGCAGCTTGTTCTGCTTCCAATTTTTAACTGCTTGCTCAGCTTCAATTTGCCTAGCAGCTTATTCTGCTTCCAATTTCTTAGCTGCTTGCTCTAACTCCATCCTTCTCAATTCCAACTCAGCCTTTCGATCATCTCTTTCTGCTTGACGATACTCTCTCTCCACCTCCTGTATGTAATCTGTTAGTGCAGAACCCGACAATCCCATTTCTTCCCCTTTTGCCCTTAGTTCTGTCGTAGTTAGTTTAGGAGTGGCCATTTTTCAGAGAGGTAACTCAGCAGATAGAGTATAGATTATCTCTAAACAAATATATAGATAATGACCAAATACAATTAATCTATATATTTTATAACACACCACACAACACAACACAATCACTCAGTGACAAGAGTAGAATCAGGACCACAGACCTATGCAGACGTGTGAAGTGTGAACAGGTAAGATAAGTCCTAACCCCTATCCACATTCACTCTAGCTGGATTCTCACTAATAGGATATCTCCATCCTCTAACTAAAGATCCCGTGTCAAAAGATCCCGTGTTAAAAGACCCCGCTTATGAAAGATCCCGTTGTCTAAAGATCCCTTGTATGATAGATCCCGCTGTCCAAAGATCCCAGACGAGCCCCCAATAAATTGTCGTGTGTAAAGAATGAATGTCGTAGTAGTTATTTGTTCTTCTTTACCACTTTAGTGTCGTCCCTGGAGTGAGGGGAATCAACCCCCACATTTGTTGTAATTCAATATCTCTATCCTGGAGATATCCAGCAGACTCCGTCCACAACACTCCCTCAATCTGAAGACACCTTCTTCTCACTCTTGCTCACCCCTGGATCATGCCCCCTCTCATTCTTCCCCAACATAACATACGTGACAACTCTAGCTTCAACAAATAAAAAACAAGAAATTTATTAAAGCAAAGAGTATATGTAGGAGAAATGTGTGTGTGTATAATGTATAGAATGTGTGACGTGTACTCTAAAGTGTATATAGACTAGGGCTGTACCGGATTCAAATTTTTGAAATCCGGCCGGAGCCGGATTTGGCCGGATTTATGAAGTGAGATCCGGCCGGAGCCGGAGCCAGAGCCGGATTTACAAATAAAAAAATAAAAATAAAATAACATACTACATCACTTGACTATTGACAATAATGGAGTTAGCTGCTAACAGCAGATGGGCTCGTGCATCACTTCTACCACGTTCGGAGAAGAAGCACAGCTTGAATCGAGGATCCAGTAGTGTGGCACAGGTGTAAATACTGTTGGATTCAATGTCCGCAAATCTGCTGCTAACAGCTTCAAGCAGGGCTGCTTTCATAGTTTTGATCCCAGCATCACTACCTTCTTTCTGGAGGAAAGCCATGAGTGTTTTCACTAATGGGATCACAACTGATATTGATGCCTGAGCTGCACTTATTTCACGTGTGATTTCTTCAAATGGTGCCAAAGTAGCTACCACATTCTCCGTGACTGCCCACTGTTGTGCCGTTAGCCCAGTTACCGAATCAATTTCAAAATTTTCAACACAGTACAGGCTGATGCTGCGCCGTTGTTCTAACAGACGTCGTAACATATAGAACGTTGAGTTCCATCGTGTTGTCACGTCCTGGATAAGCTGATGTTGTGGTAGGTTTAATTCATTTTGAAGTTCATGCAAACGACTGGTTGCTGAAGAAGAGTGTTTGAAATGTCCTACCAATTTTCTTCCAGTACTGATGATGCCAGCAACATACTTTTGACTCAAAAGACCATCACGCACACACAGCTGCAGTGTGTGTGCAAAACATCCAACACTTGAATAGCTGCCATCACGAAAGCATTTGGCAATGTTGAATGCATTGTCTCTCACAACAACATGGCACTTCTCACGTGCAATTGACCACTCATCCAGCATCATTTCAAAATGTGCAAGCAAGTTTGTGGCCGTGTGATGTTCATCACATGCAGTACAATGGAAGACTACACTGCGGAGAACGAAGGAGTCTGTTAACCAATGGCCAGTGAGGCCCATAAATGACTGAGTGGTGTGTTCAGCTGTCCACGTATCTGTTGTGAATGATATGTAATCAGTGTCAGATATCATTGCTGCAATTTTTACCTTCAGACGTTTACACATGTCAGGAATGATATGTTCAACAAAGTACTTTCTTGAAGGCAATTCATACCTTTTTTCCATTGTATGCATCAACTCTCTGAAACCTGGTCGTTCCACTACTTGAAAAGGCTCCATATCGATGGCTATCATTCGGGCTACGGCAGCATGAATGCGTTTAGCATTGGGACTGTTGATGTCCCAAATTTTGGCCCGGTCCCATGCCTGCACAATTGACTGCTGGGTACTGCTGCTTGCTTTGTGCAAACACGGTCCCAGATTCATCATAGATGTGGTCGCCAATACACTGGCCTTCAGTGATGCTTTCTTTTCCATCATTTCGTCATAGCTTTTCTTGTGCATCGATCGCAAATGGGTCTGCATTGATGATGTTGAGAAGTCTTTGGGGCGATCTGATCGGCCACGCGATAACTGTTTGTCACACAACTTACATATTACCTTCGCTGAATCATCGTCTTTAACCTTGAAGTAATCCCAAACGGCGCTGTATGACTTAGATTTTGATGCCATTTTATTTTATGGGCAAGACCAAAGAAATTTACGAAAATAAATATTCAAGTCCCACAAACTCATGAAGTAATGCACCATTAAAATTCAAAATGAGTGTTTTTTTCTTAAAATTCTTATTTACATCAGCGAGAAATAGTAAACCGGAAGTGCTACTGTGCTATTGCCTAAAATTCGACGTGGCCTCATGAAACATGTACAGAAAATTCACGTGACTAGGCAACACAAATCCGGCCTAAATCCGGCAAAACTGGACCGGAGCCGGAGCCGAAGCCGGATTTGTAAAAATTGCCGGATTCCGGATTTGCCGGAGCCGGAGCCGAAATCCGGTACACCCCTAATATAGACTCAGATCAGTGTTCAGGAGTATAGTCATTCTCATCACTGTGCTGAAAACACACCAGCACCATGTATTCCAGACAAGCAACCTCACCCCGGTGATGCTTCTCCGGTCACGTGAAGAGTTTCTCCGCTATCTCTCGAACCACTAGGATGCTTGGACATCCATGACAAACACTGTCTAATGAGAGTCTTCAATCTGATTCACACTATGAATTTCCTCTGTTATTTAACTGATTGTTAATCAGAAAATTCTAACACTATTGTCACTGTTACTGGTAAATCTTAATGGATCTAGTGTCACTGGTTTTAAAGATTCCCCATATTAACACCACAATCTGAATGTTCTAGGTATCAGTATAAATTTTGTATGAATGTTCCTGGGATCAGTATTGTATATATACAATGTTCTGACTGATCAGTGATACACCTATGGCCGGATGTCACAGCCTCACATTATACGGTAAACCAACATAAGTTAATATACACTGGCGAAGGGCTACAACTCCCGCCCAAGGGAAAGAAGGAAGACACTCGAAGGCCAGAGTAATCCAGAGCCTTCTCGAAGGACTGGTCAGTGAGTCCACTGTCCCGTGGACACTGATGTGGCCCGCCTATTGCGGGGTCCACGAGGAACTCGGACAGAGTTACCACCCGTGTCGGATTGCGACACGTGTGAAGGGGCAGAGACAGACGGGACATCGGAGAGGCAACAGGGCCTGCCTTAGAGGGACTTAATAGTTCAGACCCATGTGTATTTAGGGTCATAGACATATGCTAGATAGTTGGCTTAGAATGTTTGTTATAATCATGTGTGATGTTAAACCTCTGTGATATGCAACTCATCAGTGCGGGCTTGTTAAACCCACTGCGCCAACGCACTGTATACCTAAGTTCAATAAATGTTGCTATATTATATTTAACGGAGTTATTGTGCCTGTTTGAACCCGAATTCAGATCCCCTAGCGATCCAACACTGTGACACCGGAATTAGGTGAGTGTAGGCCAATAGCAGCACTCAGATCTATAACAGAGATCCGATCTCTGTCATACGACCAAATAACCCATCACATGATTTGAGACATGGCAACACCAGGAAAGAATAAAGGAACGGGTAGAAACCCAGTAGATGCCCTACTGAAAGATCCTACCATTTCACATTCCCCTCCTCCCTCCCAACCATCCTCAATCTCTCTAATTATTATCCCACTACATTGTCCTCAACTCCCTGAGTAAAATGATATATCACACAAGCTAGTTGAAGCCACATAATAGGATACTAGTGCCGACGCTCCTATGATACTTTCTAGCAACCCACTTATAGAACATTCTATCACTAATCATAATACATTATATCACCACACCTATAATACATTATATCACCGCACCTATAATACAATATATCACCACACCTATAATACATTATATCACCGCACAGGACTGTACTCTATTCCTAATCATACTCTAAGTTAGATATGATTAATAGCCTACCATATGCCTGTTCCGGTTGCTAATTGAAACTAGGCAATCTCAGACTGGATCTATGTCCGCCGATAAATATCAACAATTTGACACCCTAGTTTCTCTCATTGAACACAACTCGGAAAACTGCACCGATCTTTCCAAACTTCAGAAATCTTGATCGACTAACTCCACTTGTTTACCGCAACGCTTTTTATATTGGGCTGGAGTGACGTCACCAAAAAGTCTAGACGCCGATCCGTCCAGAATCTGGTTTCCTCCTCCTGTTCTAGGCTAACTGGAGTCAATCCGCCATCAAATTTGCTTTCATTTGGGGAAATTCTTTGTCCCGTACATCAATAGTTCAGTCTGTCTGTGAACCATAGAATTCCCCACATCACAGAATCCATCCCGCGTCTGTCCAGACATTCCGTCTAACACTTCAAATGCTACTACCGCCTTGGCAGACGTTTGGCGTTGTTATTCGTTTCTCGAACAACCCACAATATAAAGATTCGCCGACCAGAGGTAGACATTTTGACGCGACGTATTTTGTTTCTCAGTTAGAAATGCCGATCAAGTGTAGTCAGTTTTAACGACGTATTATTCTCAGTCTGTACAACATCAAAAGGTCGGTTGTTTTTGCAGACTAATGTCGGGTCTTGTTTGTCATCGATCGCAACTAACAAGTTTATTTTCCGTGACAGAGGGGATACATATAACCTGTAGTTTTATTTGGATGTGAGACGTGGACAATGAGCAGCCAAGTTGAAAAACAGCTGATGGCTGTGGAAATGTGGTTTCTGAGGAAAATGCAAAGAATACCATGGACAGACAGACAACTAATGAACAAGTCCTACAAGAAACAAAAGAAGATCGTAAACAGACTGAAGACAGACGTTGAGAGTCAAAAATTTCTTGGGCATGCTATGAGAAGAAATGAATTGGAGAACTTGGTGACAACTGGCAAGATCGAAGGGAAGAGACCAAGGAGAAGATAGAAAAGTAAAAATCTGGATGGCTTTGCTACGTGGCATGGTCGAGAGAGAAACGCGGAGCTGATCCACGACTCTGGTGATCGAGTCAGATGGCAAAATATGACCGCCCGTGCTTACCGGCATGGCACATGATGGATGGATGGACACATACACATAGTACACACCAAGGCGTGTACAGTCGGCCGTTATGGACTGTACTAATGAGATGTGGCCTGTGTATTCGTCTACCAGGCTGATGGTTCAGTTCTTAATCTTTCTCTCCCCCGAGGTAAAATACTGTCGTGGTCAGCTGGCTGTAGGTCGGTCAATACTGGTGTATGACCGTTAGACAGTTGTTTGAGGGAGTACGTTGGCTGGCATGGTACTGACTCTACTGCTGCATTTAGAGGGTATCAGTCTTTTAGGAGCTTGAGTGCGTTTGTTGTACAGGTCATGCAGTGATATGGGAAGGGTAAAAAGAAAGCGTGCGAGAGAGAGAGAGAGAGAGAGAGAGAGAGAGAGAGAGAGAGAAAGAGAGAGAGAGAGAGAGACAGAGAGACAGAGACAGAGAGACAGAGACATCAGTGTGATGGACGGAACAGAGAGAGATAAAGTGAGAGAGAGAGAGAGGGGGGGGGGGGACACGAGAAAGTCAGAGAAAGACAGAAAGAGAAATAGAGAGGCAGAGACATCAATGATATGTGATTGTTTTTTTCGCCGGCGTTCCCAAATGCTTCGATATGTGCTGTTATCTTTTCAGTTTGTCTTAAAACATAGGGTTATGTGATTGGCTGTTCCCATCCTGTCCCAAATCATTGAGTCATGTGATTGGCTGTTCCCAGTCTGTCCCAAAACATAAGGCTTTGTGATTGGTTGCTCCCTGTCTGTGCCCAAACATAGAGTTATGCATCTTATTACTTTTGGAAGAATAGCAACATGTATGTTGCTGATCTTGTAACAGAAACAAAGTCAAAAGAAATTAAAATTAACACAGGATATTTAACTGTAACGATATATCAGTACTGCTATATAGATCTCAAACACTGAGAACGACCATACAAATTAACCAAAATAACATTACAAAATACAGACATTCATTAACTCAGGTAAGATTATAATTAAAAATACAGACATACAGACAAACAGACATCTGTTAAAATACAGATATTCATTAACTAAGGCAAACAATGTGAACAAAGAAGACACACAACGTCAACTAACAAGACACACGACGTGAACTAACAAGACACACGACGTGAACTAACAAGACACACAATATGAACTAACAAGACACACAACGTGAACTAACAAGACACACAACGTGAACTAACAAGACACACAACGTGAACTAATAATACACACAACATGAACTAACAAGACACAATGTGAGTTAACAAGACATAACGTGAACGAACAGCTGATACATGTATACAAACAAGAACGTATGAAAACGTTATGTGCAATGAGCAGAATAACCTTGCTCGCAAATGTTGACATTTGATCAAAGCCTTCTGAAAAAATCTCGCTACTCCATTAGCGACTTTCGTGCTCTTAACTATCTCATAACATGCGTGTGCTTGTTGTGTCCCCCCCCCCCCCCCCCCCCCCCCCGTGGAGTTTGTAAACAATGAATACGTAAACTTAATGAACGCATGAAACGACAGCGATCTCTATTTATTATTTCTTGATCACATTCAAACATTTGATACATTTTATTATTATTTGATTTTTTTTTTGGGGGGTTCGCTAGCTTTGAACCCAAGCGTAGTCTACATACATGCTACTGCTTCTAGCACACTGGACCAATGTTTGCGTGTGGATTAGCTTTGTACATTACCAGTGCCACTCGGTACTAGGCGATCTCACCCCGACTTCTGAGGTAATTGCAATGTACGTCCCCAAGTCAAGGACTAGATGTTAACAATTTAGTCCAACTGACCGGTGTAGGGATTGAACCCGCTACCTCGATATCAACACCCCGGATCACCCCGTGTGATTTTATGCATTCGGTCCTGCTGACATACTGTAATTTACTGCCAATATAGTACCTTGCGGTGTATGGCAGAGGGGTCTTTGAGCCTGAGGAATTAAGGCCGCCTGGCTAGTGCAGTCGCCGAGAACTGTGCAAGTTAGGATTTTCTTTTTGCCCCCGACAGAAAAAAATCCCACACCTTACTGAGGGATCGAACCCGGGTCTCCCGAAGGAGAGTCCGGCGTTCTAGCCACTCGGCCAGCCGCTTATCACCTGCTGACATTCATTTGATAAAATAAAACACGAAATAACTAGAATATTGGAAAATATTTACATTGATAATAACGATATAAGACGCATAAGAAAACATAACGTGGCACCTACAAGCAGTCATAAGAATTGACTGACTTGATTCGTAAACAAAAATTGAAAATTCGGTCTCGCTAAACCTGCTTCTTTCAGCCGTGGTTAGAGTTGAGATCTGTGGTTTTTTTTTTTTTTTTTAAAAACCCTGTTTTTGTCTTGTGCACGCTTACGAATGAGTCCTGGTTCGGATTGGTTGTATAAGCGTTTGTGTCTATGTCGTCAGCTGGGGGATTGGTCGGCGGTGATCCACTGTGTTCGTCTCCTCTGGTGATTTCCTTGATCAGTGTTGGCTCCTGGATTGACAACAAAATACGAGCTTTTATATAATTAAACCAGGCGATAGACACGGTTGTGGACTATCACCCGATCTATTCTATTTCCTCAGCGAAATAATAATGAGATCAACAAGACATGCCAGGAATATAATTTGGTAGGTACGAAACAAACACTTTGCCTTATTATGGCGACATAGTTTGGTCGATGAAAATAATACGCAGTCACAAGAAATGATATATTTCATTGCAACAGAATGTCAGAGAAAAGGTCTTCGTATGAAAAAAAAAAAACAATAAAAAAGAAGACGTATTTGTACAGACATAGAAATTTTTTTGGAGAAGCAGCAGTAGCAGAAGCAGAAGAAACAGCAGTAGCATACGACGAAGCAGCATCAGCAAAAGAAGAAACAACAGCAGACGAAGAAGCAGCAGCAGTAGCAGCAGAAGTAGAAGAAGCAGAACACACATAAGAGGGAGGGAAAGGTGAAATAAAAGTCTGAAGTCTGAAATAAGCCAGTGAATTTAAATATGTAGTTATTTTGATAACAGAGGTATAAGTTGTCTTAAATAAGTTAAATGCAGAATAGCCCAAACACATGTAGCATTTCACAAAACTGAAACTGTTATGTGGAATATATCTGTGTCAATCTAAGTGAGAAAAGATGTTTTGAGAGCTATATCGAGCTAATCCTTATATACGGAAGTGAGTCATTGACAGCATTCTAGTGAGAAATTACGTGGGAGCTGAAGAGATGTGGGTTTTATAGAAACATAATGAGAACAACATGGACATAAAAAGCGTAAAAAGCGTAATGAAGATATATGGAAAGACGTTAACTCACACAGAGAATTGGTTATTCACTTCAGAATAGAACAGTTCATATATTTTAGACACATTATATTAACCAAAACTAACAGAAAGATAAATATATTAGATGCAAGGGCAGTGCCTAATTTAAGTATAAACACAGACCACAAAACAATCATTGCTACAATAAGAACCACCAGTAGAAGAAAGCAAAGACCAGGAAAATACATGCCATGCGAATCAGTAAATTAAAAAAAAAAACCGCAAAGACGAGACAGTGAAGGAAAAGTATGAGAAAGAACTAACTGAAATCTTTGTAAAAGTACCTATGGAAAGAAAGACAGTGGAAGAAGAATGGGAGATGTTCAAATTAAGCATTTTAAATGCTGCAAAAATAACATGTGGAACCTCGAAAAAAAAAACGCAAAACACGGATAAAGAAAATAACAGGTTGGTGGAGCACAGAAGTAAAGAAAGCAGTAAAAGTAAAAAGGAGAAATATAAAAAGTGGTCGAAGAGCCAACCGGAATGCGATTACATTGAATAAAGAATAGCGAGAAGACATGTTAATAGAATAGTAAAGAACGAAACAAAAAATGACTGTGGGGAGTATGGAGAAACCCTAAATAAAAACTACAAGGAGGCAACTAAAAAATTCAACAAAAAGATAAGTGTAATGCGAACCAGAGGAGAACCATTTGACCCAACTGAAATAATTAACAACGAAAATGGAGAACAAATAAGTGAACAAAAACAAATCCTAATAAGATGGATACAATACTTCGAACAACTTCTCAACATCCCTTCAGATGTCACAGGCATTAAAGAAATCGACACAGATGCCACAGAAGAACTAGAACCAGACATACTAAAAGAATAAATTATAGAAGCCATCAGATTAGCTCCATTGAACAAATCACCAGGAGAAGATGAAATACCAAATGAACTAATTAAAGCAGCAAGAGAAGTAGGAACAGCATGGCTACATAGACTATTCAATCTTGTTTGGTAGAACAATAGACACCACGAGACTGGGGAAACGCCATAGTTATCCCAGTTAGGAAAACCAAAGGCAGCAAAAGAGACTGCACACAATACAGAGGCATCTCACTGTTGAGTCATGCTGGGAAAATATTTTGTAAAATTCTTGAGAAAAGATTACGAACTACTATATAACCCCAGCTGAGCGAAACACAACTTGGATTTAGGAAAAACAAAGGATGCACAGATGCCATTTTTGCCATTGGACAACTTATAGAACAATCAATCGAATTCAATGAAACACTCTACTTAGCCTTTGTCAATCAAGAAAAGGCATTTGGTAGAGTAGATAGAAACAAATTGACTACATACTAATTAATAAAAGATTTAGAAATGCTTTAATTAATGTAAAGACAATGCCTGGTGCTGACTGTAATAGTGATCATGTACCACTATGTGGACAAATAAAAGTAAGATTAAAGAGAGGGAAAAAAATGGTTAAGAACATGAGACTTAATAAAGAGGTTCTGAAAATAGATAAAGAAATGCAAGAACAATACAGAGTGACTGTGAAAAATAGGTACAATGCAATAACTAAAATACAGAGTATAGATGAACAATGGGAAATGTTAAGGGACTCCATTCATCAAACTAGCAAAGAAGTATTACAGGAGAGAGGCAAAATAGCTAAGAAAAAATGGATGAATGAAGATATCTTAAAATTGATGGACAAAAGAAAACAGAGTAAAAATGACAAACAAGAATACGCTAAGATAAATAAAGAAATAAAAGATAAATGTGGGATGGCTAAAGAAAGTTGGTTAAACGAGCAATGCAAAAAAATTGAATTAAATTCCATTAAAGATACAAAAAATATGCACAGACAAATCAGTGAGCTTACAGGAAGAAAAATAAGAATAAATACGGGGTGTTTGAAATCAAAAACAGGAAAGATAATATTAGAGGAAGATGCTATAATGAAGAGGTGGAATGAGTATATAAGAGAATTATATGTAGGAGAAAGGGAAGAATTAACAGAAGATAGTAACTTAGAAGGTCCACCTATTCTGAAAGAAGAAGTCGCTGACGCTATGAAACGTATGAAGAAAGGAAAAACAGCTGGGCCAGATGAAATCACAATAGAAGAATTAGAAGTATTGGGAGAATTTGGAGTAGATATATTAACCAAAATGTTGAATGATATTTACAGCAGTGGATATTTACCCAGTAATATGCTGAAATCTGTATTTATAGCTATACCAAAAAGACCAGGAGCAATTGATTGTGAAGATTTTCGTACAATTAACCTTATAAACCATATCACTAAGCTTCTACTCAGAATCATAATGAGAAGAACCAAAAAGAAAATAAAAATGGAAATTAGTGAAGAACAGTATGGATTTGTGGAGGGAAAGGGCACAAACAATGCAATTTATACATTACGGACACTAATAGAAAGGTCAATAGAGAAACAGAGAGACATATATTTGTGCTTCATAGATTATACTAAGGCATTTGATAAAGTAAAACATGATGAACTGATTAAAATGTTGGAAGATATCAACATTGATGGAAAAGATTTAAGAATAATAAAGAATGTTTACTGGAACCAAGTAGCAGCAATTAAAATGGGAAATAAAGAGGGTACTTACGAACAGATAAAGCTAGGAGTACGACAAGGGTGTGTCTTGTCACCAGATCTTTTCTCCCTGTATAGCGAAGTAATAATGAGAGAGATCAAAGAGATGCCAGGAATACTAGTTGGAGGTTATAATATAAATAATATACGCTATGCAGATGACACAGTATTGGTGGCGGATAATTCAACAGACCTACAACAATTATTAGACGTTGTAGTAACAGAGAGTGCAAGGAAAGGACTCTCCTTGAATATCAAGAAAACAGTAACAATGGTAATATCAAAGAAAATGGTGACACCAAAATGTGACATAGAAAAAGAAGGGAAAATCCTTAACCAAGTTGATAATTTTAGATACCTAGGGGCATTTATAACATCAGATGGAAGATGTACAACAGAGATTAGGAGCAGAATAGGGCAGGCAAAAGCCGCATTTCAGAAAATGAAGAGTATCTTATGCAATAAGTCACTATCACTGAATGTAAGAAAGAGAGTGCTGAAATGCTATGTAGAACCAGTTTTGCTGTATGGCAGTGAATCTTGGAATGTAAATGAACAGATTAAGAAGAAATTAGAAGCAACAGAGATGTGGTTCCTGAGACGAATGTTGCGAATTCCTTGGACTGCCAGAGTAACTAACGACGACTGCCTGAAACAGGCTAATGAAACTAGAACATTATATACAACAATAAGACAGAGACAAACAGCTTTATTCGGTCATGTGATGAGAAGAGAGGCATTGGAGAACATCGTAACAACTGGAAAGATCGAGGGGAAGAGAGGCAGAGGTAGACCAAGAGAAGTGATGCTGGATGGATTGAGACGGTGGCATGGAGGAATATCAGCAGCAGAGTTGATCCAGAAAACCAAAGACCGAGATCTGTGGAGAGCCATGAACGCCTACGCCAGCCGGCATGGCACTTGATGATGATGAGATAGAAACAAGCTGTGGAATATCCTTAAACAATATGGAGTGAGTACACATCTAACAAACCTATGTAGGAGCTTATACAATAACAGTGAATGCATAGTGAGAGCAACTGGAGGAAACTCAGAACCCTCACCATAAGATCTGGAGTACGACAATGTTGTGACCTGTCCCCTCTCTTGTTAATAACATATATAGACAACATATGTAAAGAAACCAGCCAAACAGTGACCGCAAGAACACCGCATGACGAGAACACAGAAGAAGAACGATCTGCAAATCTAACTATTAGAGAACTCCTGTTTGCGGACGACCAAACACTAATAGCAAAATTAGAAGCTGAATTATAAGACCACATAAATAGTCTAAACGAAATGTGTAGGGAACATAACATAAAAATTAGCACAAGCAAAACAGAGGTAATGACTATAACTAAAGAATAAAAAGCAACAGCGATTCATCTAAGCGAACATCCCCTGAAACAAGTAAAGAGTTTCAATTACATAGGAAGTATAATATCATCAAATGGCAAATCAGAAGACGAGGTCGAAAATAGATGCAATAAGGCAAACCAACTCACTGGACAAATGGCACCAATACTAAAGAAAAAAACATGTATCAATTTCTCCTAAGAATTAAGACAAAGAAGAAGAAGAAAAAGAAGAAGAAGAAGAAGAAGAAGAAGAAGAAGAAGAAGAAGAAGAAGAAGAAGAAGCGGCAGCAGCAGTAGAAGCAGAAGCATTAAGCGTGAGGAGAAGGAGGAGGAATAGAAAGAGTTAAGCCCACTAGAACAGGTGACAGATTTGCAACATTGAACAATGACGTCATCCATCCAAGCAGCAATTATTTAGGAAATGAGTTTTTGACCTCAACATGTTTCCACTCGCTCTCTAAAACTCAATTCCCATTTCCAGCACACCTTGTTGGTTATAATAGGTTTTGCCGCTTACAATGGTTTGACGATTATTTTTGGATAGTCAAGGGTTTGTCAGAGAGGCTCAAGATTAAACACATGGGGTGGAAATCTGCCGCTAGTTTTGTGTAGTCAAAGCTTGAAAAGTACAGCGTGGTTAGATTTTGTTGAGCTCATGTGTGTGTGCGCGTGTGTGTCTGTTTGTGTGCTGTGTGTGTGTTGGTGTGTGGTATTTAGTGAGCGAGAGAGAGAGAGAGAGAGAGAGAGAGAGAGAGAGAGAGAGAGAGAGAGAGAGAGAGAGAGAGAGAGAGAGAGAGAGAGAGATTGATTGATTGATTGATTGATTTAGGAACCGACATCACAGCATTCGAGGCATTCCAGTAAGCACTCCGTCCCCATCCTAAGAAGCCACCGAAGAGTTTCCCAATAGTACCAGTAGCAATCTGATTATATGTGCGTCTCGCCTTTCCTCTAAGCGTCGAGCATCGGCCAGATCCCCTCGTCACTTCACGTTGTCGCATTCATGCCAGACCATGGTGATCCATTTGCTCCTCTGAGGTGTACACGTGCTCTCACAAGGCCGCAACCACGTCTGCCTTATCATGCATCAATACTCTACCACGTTTTACAGAGCTAGCCAATCTGTCCGCCTGTTCATTCCCCAACACACCAGCATGCCCCGGAGAGAATATCCAGACGATGCTTGCCACCCGTGACTTCCGCAGCGAAGCAAGCCACTCGGCATGAAGCTTGCCAGTCCTCACAGGTGTGTGGGTGGAGGAGGATATGTGGGTAATGGGACGTGTAGAGGATATGTGAGTGGGTTGGGGAATGTGTGTAGGTGGGTGGATGTGTGTGGGTGGGGGATGTGTGGGTTGGGGAATGTATGTGTGCCTATGGTGTGGGTGGATGAGATGTGTGGTGGGTGAGAGGTGTGTGTGGGTGGGGAGATGTGTATGTGTAGGGATGTGGAGGATGGATGGGGGAATGTATGTGAGTGTGGATTATGTGTGTGGTGGGTGGGGGAGTTGGAGTGAATGGGGGATGTGTGGGTGGGTGGTGGATGTGTCTCATAACATAGTAATATGCATTGTTTATGTTTACAAAATTCATGTGACAATGTTTTTTCCTATGCACTGTTGATGAAAGAAAGATGAGTGATTGGAAGGGCCGAATGTAAGGCGGGCCTGTGTGCCCAATTTGTTACCCTTTGAAAATAAAGTCTGTTCGTTCGTTCACCCTACTCAGCATACTTTCTGAGTAATTTACAATCACGATGTGTGTGTGTGTGTGTGTGTGTGTGTGTGTGTGTGTGTGTATGTGTGTGTGTCGTATTCTCCATCCAGCGAAAAGCTGCACTGACTGCCTCCGCCTCCATTCTTAAGCTAGTTGTTGTGGTATCATATGCCAGGCTCACCTGCACCAAACGTCAACCATTAGCCTTTGCCAAGAAATCCCAGGCACTTCTACTACCTTTCAACACCGAACCATCTGTGTAGATAATCACATCAAATGTGATTCCCATGGAGAGAGAGAGAGAGAGAGAGAGAGAGAGAGAGAGAGAGAGAGAGAGAGAGAGAGAGAGAGAGAGAGAGAGGACTGAAAGAAAGAGATAGAGAGAGTGAACGAACGAACGAACGAACGAACAGACTTTATTTTCAAAGGGTAACAAATTGGGCACGCAGGCCCGTCTTACATTCGGAAGAAAGTTAGACAGACAAACACACACACACACACACACACAGACATATATATATATATATATATATATATATATATGAGAGAGAGAGAGAGAGAGAGAGAGAGAGAGAGAGAGAGAGAGAGAGAGAGAGAGAGAGAGAGAGAGAGAGAGAATCTTCTTCTAGTAGGAGTTTCTCAAATTAAAGAAAATGACAAGATTTCGTTGAGCTCGTGTGTGCATGTATGTATATGTGTGTGTGTGTATGTGTGTGTGTGTGTGTGTGTGTGAAAGAGAGAGAGAAAGAGAGATAGATAGATAGATAGTTAGATAGATAGATAGATAGAGAGAGAGAGAGAGAGAGAGAGAGAGAGAGAGAGAGAGTAAGAGAGGAGAGACTTTGGGTAATTTTGGGTAGCAAGTTTTTAAACTATAAAACTAGTAAGGTGTCATTGTATTCATAATTGTGTGTGTGTATATATGTGTGCGTACATGTGTGCGCGCATGTGTGTGGTGTGCGAGAGAACATGTGTGGGTAAGTTTGTTTATTTAAAAAAAAATTTTATTTGCATATTCTTTACAGGACGTTTGCAGTCAACACCAGCATTTGTTGCTATTGTTGATGTCTTGGCAAGTTTACGATCAGAACTTTGTCATTGCTTTCTGAACGACCGGCACCCATACCATTTCGTAAAATACCAGCGCAAAGCGGTCTGCTACCAAATCGCGCGCAGCTGTGTTTCGATCGCGGGTATACGGGATCACGAACCGCATTCGTAAATCCTTTGCCACGGACTCCGGCTTGTTTATTAAACAAGCTGAAAATAACGTATGGCAAATTTCGAATGAACTTAATTTGTGTGTGAGTTAAAAATAAATAAACACACACACACACACACATATACACACACACATGATGACACATACACGTATATGAAGAAACACACAGACACATACACACTCACACACACACAAACACTCACACACACACTTAATATTATTTAATATTTTAATTTACATTATAATTTATATATAGCGAGGGGACATAACTTTTAATTGCATTGCTATATATGTAAAATTGTTGCATATTTCTCAAATAGGTCGAAATTTTCGCTACATTTATCTACAGGCATATGCGTTATAATCCTCCTCCTCCTCCTCCTCCTCCCCCTCCTCTTCTTTTTCTTCTTCTGCTGCTGCTGCCGCCGCTCCATTTACCCAAGTGAATTGTTGGAGGAATATGTAAAGATCTTTCAAGTGGTCCTCCCCCTCCTCCTCCCCCTCCTCCTCCCTCCTCCTCCTCTTCCTCCTCCCCCTCCTCCTCCCCCTCCTCCTTTTTCTTCTTCTGCTGATGCTGCTGCCGCCGCTCCATTTACCCAAGTTAATTGTTGGGGGAAGATGTAAAGATCTTTCAAGTGCTCTTTCTAATGCTTTTTGTAAGTTGGTCTTCGTTTATCTAAGGTTGTTCTCGATACCACCACATCATTTTTTACATGAAAATTATACGACAACATTATTTTTTTACAACATTAAAAAAAAAATCCTAGCATTAAGCGAAATTTTCTAACTGCAACCAATAAATTATTAGACAGACAGGCAGACAGACAGACAGGGAGGGAGGGAGGGAGAGGGAGAGACGGAGAGAGAGACGGACGGACGCGTAGGCAGGCAGTCAGGCTGACAGACAGACAGACAGATAGACAGACAGACAGACAGACAGACAGACAGACAGACAGACAGACAGACAGACAGACAGACAGATCCCCGCCAGGGACTGGGCGAAGCCGGGCCAAGCCGGGCCGGGTCAGCTAGTATATCTATATAAGACGATCCACCAACGAGTTGCACACCCTTCTGCAGTTGGAAGTCGACGATAAGGCTAAACAAATATGCCGTCACGCGGGTTAAATTTCAAAATTTGAAAGTTTTTCCACAAACGAATATTCATGGCTCGTTTTAATATATTAAGGATACATTGAATTTTCAGTGATGTTACCTGATCGTACACTGTGCAGTTTTTCTCTGTGTGTGGTATACATAACGAGTTTGCAGCACATACAGTGATATTTGTGTGTTATGAAAGCAATCCTTAACAAACGAAACGAAACCAAATCGACTTGTTTAGACTTAAAGGCCGCTAGGACAGTTTTCCGAGCCGATATTTCCAGGCGTTCTTGGCGAGGAACACTTATTGAACGTTTTGTTTTGTTTGTTCCCAGTAATACAATGTCACTATCCTCTTTGTGACCACTGACCGAGCCAGTAAAGGGATCTGCAGTAGTATAGCAGCTAATGCTCTTGAGTGCTGTCGCGGTAGTCGTGTGTTTGAATCTCTATCTAAGTGGATATTTTTAAACATTGACAAAAGTTGCCAGGTCGACCCAGTCTGAGATGCTTACCAGCTCCGATTGTTGCAAGCTTTTTCATGTCTCAAACAACCTGAATGTCGGTGAATTGGATTTAAGAGTTCCTATTGGGAGTGTTCCAGAAGATTCGCAATAGAACCACCAACCAGCCAGCGAGCTAACCGAACAACCAGCCAGTCAGTGAGACAACCAGCCAGCCAGCAAACCAGACAATTAGCCAGCCAACCAGACAACCAGCCAGTCAGCTAACTAGACAACCAGCCAGCCGGCCAACCAGACAACCAGCCAGCCAGCCAACCAGTCAACTAGCCAGCCAGACAATCAAACAACCAGCCAGCCAATCAGACAACCAGCGAGCCAGCCAACCAGACAGCTAGCCAGCCAGCCAAGCAATCAGTAAACCAAACAACCAACCAACCAGCCAGCATTGCTTCTGAAGAACAGAACAATCGAGCAATCAGCCAATAAATGAACCAACTAACCAACCAACCAATCAAATAACAAATCAACCAACCAATCAACCAACTAACCAAGCAAGCAACCAACTAACCAACCAATCAACCAACCAATCAACTAATCAAACAATCAGCCAGCCAACGAACGAACGATCGAACGAATGAACGAACCAAACAACCAACTAAATAACGAAAAAAGAACTAACCAATCATCAACCAACTAACCAACTTGCCAGCCAGTCAACCATCCCATCTACCCACCCTTCAACCAATAAAACTGCCAAGCAATTAATCAACCAATCCACCCACCCATCAGCCAGCCAGCCACCCAACCAATCATTCAATCAACCAACCAACCAACCACCTGCCAACCAACCAACCAACCAACCAACCAACTAACGTTGCTTCTTACCTTCTATCACAGGTCATCGCCATAAAATATTTCAGTGCTTACGCTGGTAGTAAAGCCCCGTGATCACTCCACCCTACATTTGTCTGTCTATCTGATACCTCTCTATTTAATGATACATATGTCTACACTGATTTAAACCGTGCATGCCTGTTTTGTCGTTAGTCTCTTAAATGCTATATATGTCTAATTTTATTGACTCGTCCATGCCTGTTTTGTCCTTGGTATCTTTAATTCTACTCAGAATTATAATGAGAAGAACGAGAAAAAAAATAAACCTCGAAATTGGTGAAGAACAGTATGGATTTGTTGAAGGAAAGGGTACAAACAATGCAATATATACATTACGGACACTATTAGAAAGATCAATGGAGACAACGGAAGACACATATTTGTGCTTTATAAATTATACTAATGCATTTGATAAACTAAACCATGATGAAATGAATAAAATGTTGGAAGATATTAACATTGATGGGAAAGATCTCAGAATAATAAAGAATATTTACTGGAACCAAGCAGCAGCAATTAAAATGGGAAATAAAGAAGGAAATTATGAACAAATAATGCTGGCAATACGACACGGATGTGTTTTGTCACCAGAACTCTTCTCCCTCTATAGCTAAGTAATAATAAGAGAGATCAAAAATATGAAAGGAATAATATTCTGAGGTTATAATATAAACAATATACGCCATGCAGATAACACAGTATTGATGGCGGATAATACAAAATATCTACAACAATTGTTGGACATTGTAGTAACAGAGAGTACAAAGAAAGGACTCTCCTTGAATATCAAGAAAACAATAACAATGGTGATATCAAAGAAAAAGGTGACAACCAAATGTGAAATAGAGATAAAAGGGAAAATTCTTCATCAAATTGATAGCTTTAAATATCTAGGGGAATTTATAACATCAGATGGAAAATGCACAACAGAGATTAAGAGCAGAATGGGGCAAGAAAAAAGCTAAATTTTAGAAAATGAAGAATATCTTATGCAATAAGTTACTATCATTGAATGTAAGAAAGAGCGTGATGAAGTGCTATATAGAACCTGTTTTGCTGTGTGGCTGTGAATCTTGGAATGTAAAAAACGAATTCCTTGGACTGCCAAAGTAAATAATAACAACTGCCTGAAAGAGACTAATGAAATTAGAAGAGGAAACCAGCTTGTTTTGGTCATGTGATGAGAAGAGAGGCATTGGATAACATCGTGACAACTGGAATGATCAAGGGGAATAGAAAGACAGGCATACCAAGAGAAATGATGCTGGATGGATTGCGACGGTGGCACGTAGGAATATCAACAGCGGAGTTGATCCAGAAAACCAAAGACCGAGATCTGTGGAGAGCCATTAATGCCTACGCTTGTCGGCATGGCACTTGATGATGAAGATCTTTATTTCTACATACGTATACACTGATTGATCCGTGCATTCCTGTTTTGTCCGTTGTCTACTCCTCCTCCTTCAAATGTCATGACCACCCAAATGTCAATCCATATCCACTTACAATTCCCCGTGCTCGGATGCACATCTTTATTATCATTATAAAGCGCCATCTCCGCATTTATTACCAATAAACCAGCATTCAATATTTCCACACAATATTTGAACCCATCATCGTAGATCTAGACTGCTTGTATAATAAAACATAAATCAAGGCAGGGACGCTGGACAAAATCAATCACTGCTTGAACATGAAAGAGTCACAGCTGCTTTCACGCGTCACAGAAGAGTCAGAACATGAAAGGCATTCACGCAGAGTCCCCGTCGGATTAGAAACTGTGATGTCTTCGACCACACTGATTAAATGTGATTTTATCTGGACGCGGGATTAAGATGTTGTTGTTGCGTATTTCATTTTACACTCACTCACCCCCTTCCCCCCCCCCCACACACAAACACACACACACACACACACACACACACACACACACACACACTAGTTTAAATTTTAACGATATGTTACATAATTCTATTATAGATCTCGGTTAACACGAGTTGTTGACGGCGTTATACCGGGACACAATCTTACATTAGCCAAGACCTTTGGGCAATTCTTTATTGTGAAGTCTGTTCACAGACTAGGTCAAGCTGTGGCCGACTATATGGTGTTGTTGGTGTAGTTATTAAATTATACTGTTGCTGTTGAAATGACTAACAAGGTTTGTTTCAAAACTTTTGGAAAACAATGAATATGGTTTAGATCATGGGGGACTTAGGTTGGCACGTTGAGTGACTTTGCAATATTACTTCGGCACAATACTACACAAATGTTGCTCATCCCTGGACTAGGTCCTCACTTTGGTCAACGTGAAAAGTAAAACCATGGCACTCCAAAGATATGAACATCCAGAACCCATATCGCACGTCCTGCTTGTTTCTGAGCTCAGCAGAACAGTTTTACAAGGGGATGGTACTTCGGTAGCCGATGGGAAGTAAATGCCGTACATGTCCCTCAATCCCCGATAGATACAAGCCACTTCCTCGGCTCAGACGACGAAAACGCCAAAGCTTAAAGAGTTAAAACTCCAAGTATGCCATCATCACGTAGGCAATGATGCGGTTATATACCAGAGTCGGAGTTTTTAGTGATACATACTTCTTCACCTCACACCAGGAGTCTCCGTGGCCAAGTGGTTACGACGCTTGTGTCACGCTCCAAAGGTTTGGGGTTTGATTCCAGGCCACGTCGTTCGGTTCACGAGTTTAACTGTCTCGGAGACTCCTGGGAGGTCGTCGCTGGAGCACTGTTCTTTGTGCGACACTTTCGGCAGTCCGCCGCACTGAAAGAAACAGAGCCATTTGTGATAAACCCCAGTGCGACGAAGACGATCTTCTGGCCTTTTAACCACTTTTAACACCTCACAACGGACAATTGGTGCATACTCTAAGCGTTACTAACCAAGAAGATTCCAGCATTTCTGCCGCTGTTACGAAGCTGGCCGGCGTCTCTAACGTTTTAATGCTACGAGACGTCAAAGCAATCACAGGAACACTCAAGGATCAAGGCAGACAATCGACACTCATGTCCGACACTCGCCGCTTGGAGAAGTAACGAGCAATCTTGGGAAACAGTCTGGTCTGTTGCTTGGCTACAGGGATGTTCGCATGTCAACATCCGTCTCCACGCCGTATAGCCGTGTCAGAGTGGTTGCTGGGGTGTGATATGGTTTGTTGAGAATCACTTTCATCCGTGGAAACTTCCGGTGTGCTGATACCGAGTTAACGTGTTCAATCCCTACATCGGTCAGTTGGACTAAAATGTTGTCTTTTCATCCTTGACTTGGGGACGTAAATTACGAGTACTTCAGAAGTCGGAGTGGGTTTGTCTGATGGCGAGGGACACTAGTAAAAGGGAAAGCTAATCCACACGCAAATATCAGCACTAGAAGTAGTAGCACTTGTTTGGACAACGCTTAGTTCAAAGCGAGTGAACGCAAAAAACAAAACAAAACAAAACAGAACAAAACTAAACTAAACTAAACAAAACAGAACAAAACTAAACTAAACATTGCACACAGATAGCTCCAAGTGCTCCAGCCTCCTCTCACAGACAACACAAGAATAATCTCAGCACACTACAAGAAATTCGTAGCAACGACGAGAATCAACAATTTACAGAATTTGTATAACAGAATCTCACGTACTATACATATATTGTAGGTGGTATGTCTGTTTGGACATTGTTCCTGGCCAGCGGCTTGTTTGACCTGCTTGTGTTCGATATCAACTATCGAGGGATCGCTAACATGCGCTCCGTGCACATTGGTATTCTGTAATTTGTTTGCCCTTATTTGAGAAGGCTAGACGTCCGATCTACTACTCCAGGTCCATAGGACGGTCTACCACCCTTTGTTCTTATGTTATACAAATGCAAGGTAGTCAACACCGTCAGACAAACCTAGACTGCTTCAGGCATGGGCTGATCGAACATCTCATCTACTCAACTCACATCAAGGGGCGTTCGAAAACAACAACCAACGACCACAACCATTAGCATCAGAAGTTGTAATTTTCTTGCAATTTCACAACGTGTAATGATGTTGGAAGTCGGCGTGGCTGAGAAGATTAATGCGCTAAACTTTCTCTTCTAATGCCGGAGTAGTGAGTGCGTTCCACACGCCGGTCAGCTGGTCTTAAATTTTGAGTGAACGTTCAGAAAGCAATAGCAGAACTACGAAACGTAAAATTGCCAAGTAAATGACAAACAGTCATTAGGAGCTGGGCTGATGGCAACGTTCTGTCAAAGACATAGTTTTGTATCGTAAAGGGCCAAGCTCGCGGCAGATGTCCGTAGCCAGGCTGGAGTGTGTTTCCAGGATGTCCCACGGAGGGGGTGAAAGTGACCATTGTTAGTGCGATACCACAGCTGGGTCCGTGCGCTCATAAAATAACGTGATTGTATGTGTTAGAATTGGCAGATACTGTCTACAGGCAAGTAGAGTAACAGTTTGTTTATCCCGCTCCGCAGCAAATAACACATATTATTCTAACAATTAACCCGACAGCCGTGTTGCGGAGTAGTTTGTCGACGCTGAGTGATACCACTTAATGACATCATGGTTAGCAAAATATGAACGGCCAATAAAGGTTGTATTAGAAATGGAAGTAGCAGAGACAGATTAGGATGGGGGTGAAGGGATGAAACAGACGAAGAAGAAGACGATGAACAATGAAGAAGAAGGAAGAAGAAGAAGGAAGAAGAAGAAGAAGAAGAAGAAGAAGAAGAAGAAGAAGAAGAAGAAGAAGAAGAAGAAGAAGAGATGGAAACAGATCATGGCATGCCACAGTGTTACGTGCTATGATTAACTAGGCTATATAGGGTTACAATAACCTGTGTGTATTGCTGCTGTGGCGACTCGTACTTGAATTCACCTGTTCCTCAGATACGATTTTCATGTCTCGAACCAAGACGAGCCAGAGCATACGCGAGCGATGTCATTCTGAATGTCCCTGACTTTCCATAGTGTTAGAATTCGGGATGGTGCAGAGGCTACAGGCTAGTACCCTGCCTGCCGGGCTGGTGATCTTGTATTCGAATCTCCATGGAGGCCGGATATAATAATATTAATGTTAGTTGTCAGGATACAAAGCTACTTTAAAGACATTAACATTATAAACCTATTGTAGATGTGCGTTGAATCAAGAACCAGTATCACAGCACTCGGGACATTTGCATACGTACTCCGTCCTCATTTTCAACAGCCAGCGAAGGATCCCAATACTCACGGTACCAGCAGTAGTCTGATTGTATGTCCATCTGGCATTTCCTCGGTGTCGTGTATGTCGGCCAGATCCCCTGGTCACTCCCTGCAGCACCATTCTTTCCAATCAGTGATGATCTGCCCATTCATCTGCACTATACACGATCTCAAAGGGCCCCGATCACATCTGTCTTGCCATGCACCAATATCCGACCAGGGGACGCACACCCAGCCAATCTGTGGGCCTGCTCGTTTCCAACATGTACTGCGGAAACATCCAACAGATGCTCTCTATTTTTCATTGTTGAATGGAAGCCTGCCACTCTGCCCGAAGATTGCCTGTTTTCATCTTTCTCATTATACTTTGTGCGTTCGTTACAAATACGATATGCGTGTGCTATCTGTCTTCCAGGCAGCCGACAACAGCCGTGTCTGCTTCCAACTCCATTTTCAGACTAGATGTTGTGGTATCATATACCAGGCTCTCCTGCACCAAACACCGTTCACCAACCTTCGCCACAAACCCCTAGGGACTACTTTTACCTCTTAGCACAGAGCCGGCAGTGTACTGTATAAAACTTTACTATAAACATATTATCTCATGTTTTAGGGGATCTACATCATCAGGGGCTCATATGGTCCACTTACCATCTGGCAAGTTGACATTATGGCAAATCCGACACTATGTGCATATGTGCGCGTTCACGCTCGCTTGTGTGTGTGTTTGTTTGTGTGTGTGTGTGAGTGTTTGTGTGTGTGTGTGTGTGTGTGTGTGTGTGTGTGTGTGTGTGTGTGTGACACACACATTCAACCATATAAGCAAAGGAAGTGAAGTACAGACATGAGTTAGGTAGCTAAACCATACATTCATTTATAACATTTTCTTTGCTTGCTACGACTTCAAGGGACAGTCAGGTGTGTGACCGTCCCTTCCTCTCATTCCTCATTCCTGAAACGTATCGCCTGAACCCGTTTCAACATCTGTGAGCCTGATGTGGTTGGGGAGATTATGCCTACCTCAGCTGGGAACAGAACACAGACGCTTCGCTGCAAGGCAAAGAGGTAACGAATGCAATTTGCAGTCTCAAATACTACGTTCAAGCACAGCTGTGGGCGATTTGGAAGCAGACCGCTTTACGCTAGTTTTCATACAATGGTATGAGTGCCGATCGTTTAGAAATCAATGGCAAACTACTGAACATACACTTGTTAAGATATCAGAAGCAGCCAACAAATGTTGGGGTTTACTGCGAAGTCCTGTAAAGGATATACAGCTTACTAACAGCTCGTCTAACTAACATGCTAATCCAGCATGGCTCATAGCGGCTGGTATTTTTACGTTAGTTTACATACACCAGAGACTGTGATGAAAGACAATTACCAGAATATTTTGTCACATACATATTCCAGATAGTGTATGAAATTCAATTACTGCACAATGGATAGAGACTGAGATACTATAACCTATAATGAAAGACAGGCCAAAAAAATATGAAAGATAATTACCTGAAAACGTAATGAAAGACCGATACGACAACATTCAATCACAGACCGACTCCAGAAAATGTAATAAAATCCAGAAAATCGCAATGAGGCACAGATGGAAAAAAAAAAGAAAGAAATATTATGAAAAATAAATGCCAGAAAAAATGAAAAACACATGCCAGAAAATATTATGAAAGACAGATTACAGAAAATGTATCTAACTACTGAAATGAGAAAACATGAAAAACAGATACATGGCAACTTTGTGGGGAAAAAAAACGCAGACAGATTCGGAAATAAAAAGATACCAAATGTATGGGAATACATTATTGATAATAATAGGGAATAAAGACACAAACGTGATCAATGAATGAAAGACAGATATCAATCAGATTAAGGAATGAAAAAAAAAAAGATACCAGCAATGGGTATGAAAAACCAATACCAAATTAATGGATTAGTGATTAGCCAAGATTCTCACAATCGCACCCCGGACAAGTGCATAGATGCACCGATATCCTCCTTAATATTTCCTTAAGGTATATCAATTAAATTGATGAAATACGGAAGCAATAAGTCACGACGAAAACCAGATACCAGAAAACACTATGAGACACTTGTTGTTGTCTTTCATTTATGCCGTTAGGCGTCGTAGAGAGGGGTTATTGTAGATCCAGCTCCTAAGACTATCGCCTTGTCTCAAATTTGTTCTATGAACCAGGAGCATAGTTTTCTAGGATCGAGTAAATTCCCTACCGGTTTGCAAGACCTGTCCTTGGTCTCTTACCGGAGATAATGGCAAGACAGATTCGGGTATGAAGGCATTAGAGAGTCAGCTATAAAGGTAAGACAAAATCGGATATAACGGCAAGACGAATTCGGATATAAAGGCAAAACCGATTCGGATATAAAGGAAAGACGGATTCGGATATAAAGGTGTGACCGATTCCTATAAATAAAGAAAGATACTAAATGAAAAGATACACATCATATAGAGCAGTAAGGAATTAAAATACACACACACTAGATCAGCGAATGAAAGACAGATATCAGATGAGGAAATGAAAGATAGAAATGAGCTGAGAGTGTGCAAACATATATCAATTTAAAGGATCAGTGTTTAGTGCGGATCTTTATCATCGCACTCTGTACAGATCCATAGGTGGTCCGATCTCCTCCTTACAATTTCAGCCAGATCATACCAATTTAAATGTTATGAAAGACATAAACCATAAGCCACAACGAAAACCAGAAACCAGAAAACACGACGAGACACTTATAGCGTAACCACGTGGTGAAACAAATACATCAAGTGCAGGAAACGGTTACATTCTTGATGATACTGCAGTCTTCATTTACGATGATGAAAACCAGGCAGTTCTAGTTACCGCACCATGTGGTCGGCGCAATTGTTTAGACAATAAACAGACCTTAAGACATCGCTACTTCATAATTGAACAGACGTGCAGTGCTGGAGGTCTTGTGATTGCTACTTGGGTTATCGAAGTTGGGGAAACGTCGTCATTGGAGAAGACATTTTCTGAATACTATGGAACATGGAACATACGGCTAATAGGAGCTTCCGTAGCGAACTGGTCAGCGTATTTCATTATTCGCCTGTTGGTCAAGCGTTTGAATCCACCTCAAGGTGGGTTTATTTAATTTCACATGTACTCCCAGGTCGACCCAGCCTAAAATTAGTACTCAGACATGCGATGGGAAATAAAGGCGGCCAGTGGGATAATATCCGCATCATATATTTGCGGCGCCAGTGGGTTTATGGAAATACGGAGTTAGCACAATGTAGGAAATACTCTTTATGACGATTAATAGTTCCGGTTCAGCATCCGGCTTCTTTATGGAAATATGAGGAGTTAAGCTACACATGTGTCAAGTCTTTAGCACGGAAACACGAGGTGTTGAGCTACACACGTGTCAAGTCGTTAGCACGGAAACACGAGGTGTTGAGCTACACATGTGTCAAGTCTTTAGCACGGAAACACGAGGTGTTGAGCTACACACGTGTCAAGCCTTTAGCACGGAAACACGAGGTGTTGAGCTACACATGTGTCAAGTCTTTAGCACGGAAACACGAGGTTTTGAGCTATATTTTCTTGTAGAGTTTTTCGTGTGTCAGTGTACGTTTGGTTTTTAGTTTGTTGATGAAGATCACATTGTATTATTTCTTTCTTCCCAGTGACGACCATAATCTGTGTCTTCTTAATATTCAATTCTAACACGGAAACACGAGGTGTTGAGCTGCACATGTGTCAAGTCTTTAGCACGGAAACACGAGGTGTTGAGCTACACACGTGTCAAGTCTTTAGCACGGAAACACGAGGTGTTGAGCTACACATGTGTCAAGTCTTTAGCACGGAAACACGAGGTTTTGAGCTATATTTTCTTGTAGAGTTTTTCGTGTGTCAGTGTACGTTTGGTTTTTAGTTTGTTGATGAAGGCTTTAGCCACAACGTCCGTTTTGTCACTAGTGACAGTATTCTAGTAAAGTTTACTGTTCTGTTGTTGTGAATTCACATAAAATAAACAGGCATAATGCAGAATGCGGCTTAGATATTAATATTTAAAAAAAACAAAAAAAAAAAAAACTAAAACTAAGGTTGTTAGCAGTAGACAGGAGAGGCCATCAATAAACATCATAGTAAACGGGGAGATACTAGAACAAGCAACACGTTTCTCCTATCTTGAACATATAATAACAGATGATGGCAGAAATGAAACAGAAATCAAAAAGAGAATAGGAATAGCAAAAAATGTTTTCAACTACATAAAATCAGTATTAACATATAGAGAGATTAACAACGCATTTAAAATGAGAATTGCCGATTGTTATTCATATTCAACACTATAATATGGCGCAGAAGCCTGGACAATGAATAAGCAATTAGAAATTAGAATAGCGGCCCTGGAGATATGGTTATACAGGAGAATATGCCGTATTTCATGGAAACAAAATCAATCAAATATAGAGGTGTTAGAAAAACTGGGAATGAAAAGAAAGGTGAAGAAAGAAAACAAAAGAAGCAAGTGAAATATTTCGACCACATTAAAGACATCAGACTCTTATAAAAACCATATTGAAGGTTAAGGTTGAAGGCAAGTGAGCAAGAGGTAGACAACGATACAAGTAGGCAGATAACATCAAGAGATGCGCGAACATCAATCTGACAGAATGTACAGTAAGGCCGAGAGACAGGCGGTGTTGGAGATCCATTGCAACCAACCTTCACTGTAGAAACGGCAACTGGTTGATTTATTGATCTCATATATTGTTACGAAATGTATATTATGCGTTCCACAGCCTATCCATCCATCATGTGCCATGCCGATAAGCGTGAGCGGTCATGTTCTGCCATCTCACTCGATCACCAGAGTCGTGGATCAGCTCAGTGTTCCTGTCTCGAACATGCCACATGGCCAAGCCATCCAGGTATTTACTTCTCGGTCTTCCCCTTGGTCTCTTCCCTGCGATCGTGCCAGTCGTCACCAAGTTCTCCAAGTCATTTCTTCTCATAACATGCCCAAAAATGTTGACTGTCTACGTCTAATGTCTCTAATCAGTGTACGATCTTCATTTGTTTCTTGAAAGACTTTTTCGTTAGTTTTTCTGTTTGTATTTTCCGCAGAATTCACATTTCCACAGCCATCAGCTGTTTTTCAGCTTGACTGCTCATTGTCCACGCTTCACATCCATACAAAAGTATAGGTTCTATGTAGCACTTCAACACTCTTTGTCTCGTTTGAATTGATATCTTTTTGTTGGTCAGTATATTTTTCATCTTGCAAAAGGCTACCTCTGCAATGGCGATTCTTGTTCTAATCTCTTCAAGGCATCTCCCATCAGATGTTATGACTGTTCCGAGATAACTGTATCGATTCACTTGCTTAAGACTATGCCCATTTACACGTATATCACATTGTATTATTTCTTTCTTCCCAGTGACGACCATAATCTGTGTCTTCTTAATATTCAATTCTAACCCCAGTTGTTCACTGTGTGCAACAACCGCATCTACTAAATTTTGCAGGTCCTGTTCATTGTCTGCAATCAAGACTGTATCATCTGCATATCTAATGTTATTGATGTCTCGTCCCCCAATGTTGATTCATTCCATATCTTCTATATTTGTGAAATATTGTACAGGGAAAAAAGATCTGGAGACATTACACATCCCTGTCTCACACCTCTTTTCATAGGCTGATATTGACCTACATCGTTATCAATTCTGATGGCAGATTGTTGTTTCCAATATATGTTTTTTACAGCCTATATCAAGATTTAAATATCTCAAATATAGTTATGCCACTTATATTATGCACCCCATATCTTACGATATATTGCAGCCAACCTGCATTGTGGAGACGGCACCTGATTGATTTATTATGTCTACTTATCGTTTTTGTTTAATAACTCACTGCCTGACTACGTAGAAATACGATGCCCTTGACTACTACTCCCTTCAGCTTATATTGCTCAATTCTAGCGATGTATCAATCTTCATACTACCATGGGCATTGCATTTTTCATGAATATTGATACTGCAATATATAGACTTATACAGGGTGTTTGTAAATTCTCACTACACCTTGTATGTAAAACAATTGTGAAAAATGAATTAAATGACGTCATCAAAAAATATGCTCCACAGTCGATCGTGAAGCACTATGCCGCAAATGGCTGTCGTCTGCTGGGGTAATGTTTTGCACTCCAAACAGAATGATGTTATCAACGGAAGAAAGAATTGTTTTGGTTGAACAAGTGTTACGAAATAGCGGTCGATGGACACATATGATTGTTCAAAGATTTATAGCAAGATTTCCTGATAAAGAAACTCCTCATCGCATCATTGGCACCTTGCCGTCTTGACAGACGATAGTTTGTGCTTTAAAAAGGCATAATAACTTTTAACTATGGCGGTAGCGAGTGTGACTGATAAGGCCAATTTGCGCTGTAAATGTCCGTTCGCAGTGGGTGCATGTGAACACGTGGTCATTTCCACCATCATGCACCATCTTACGTCTCAAACGCTTGGTGTGTGACTTTTCTGCAATAATTTTCTCCTTTGACTTTATTCCATTTCTGATATTTGCCCTCCATGCAACACGTTCAGCGGCGACTTGCTCCCAATGTGCATTATCAATGCCTGTATCAATCATGTCCCGCTTACACACATCTTTGTATCGTAGTAGAGGCCGACCCTGAGATCTCTTACCCATCTGTAATTCACCAAAAAAGATATCCTTTGGTATTCTACCATCATCCATCCTCCTAAGATGTCCTATCCATCTAAGTCTACGAAGACTGAGCATGGAATAAACTGTCACACAACCTGATCTTTCCAATACTTCAGTATTTGTGATTTTGTCTTGCCACTTAATACCAAGAATTCTTCGCAGACACCGCATATGAAAGCTGTTTAAATTGTTCTCTTGGTGTGAGTAAGTTGTCCAGGTTTCGCTGCCATAGAGAAGAGTACTAAGGACACAGGCTTGATAGACAAGGACTTTTGTTTTGGCAGTAAGCTTCCTGTTCTCCCAGACTCTTTTTCTTAACCTGTTCATTGTTGTTGCTGCCTTACCAATCCGGATGTTGATTTCCTGATCTAGGGATAATTTGCTATTTACCACTGATCCTAGATATGTAAAATGGTCTACTATCTCTAGTTCGGCGTCGTCAATAAAGATTGATGGTACCTGTAACAAGCTATGTGGAGGGTCCCAAATAACTATGTCTCAATTTTCTCATGTATATTTCATAGCCCTGGCTTTAAATAGGTCTTTCCCTGCCAACCCTCCTCCGTTTCCCCCGGACTCACTGTCACTCTCTATTCGACCTAAGGACCTATTTCCTGCAGGGTCGTTCTGGCTGACACGCATACAACATGACGTTCTTCAACATATTTGTAATTGTAAATTTAATAACTCAATACATAACAGCACAGAGAAAAAACAATATCTGACAATTAACTCATAAACATCTACACACAATCTAGAGAGAAAACTAGTCCATACAATATCAACACAAATATAAATCTCCTAGCTCATCGTTTTCCATATTGTCCCATGAATTCACAACCACCTCATGGCAAGTTCACTGGTCTTTATTTCCCGCGTAGGTTGTTCGAACAACAGGGTTCCATAAATCCAGGATTCCAAGTTTCCGTGTCCTACACGAATGTAGTGTGTCCAATGGTTAGGGAAAGTGCCCTGGGATCACGTGGCACAATTTTGGTGGGGAAATACTCAAGGAGAATAAATAGGATATATGTACGGGTGTGTCAGTGACTTAGGCGGGATCTAGCCCAAAATGAAAACATACTCGATCCCAGCTCAACGAAACGCCTGCCGAGGTGTCTGAAAGTATTCGTTCGGGCCCGCCGTGGTTCTATCTGGTATAGCCCAACAGCAGCAGGGACTTCATAGTAAACATAATGTTCTATGTCGATGCTCTGTCGAAACCTCCGGCTATATTCGCCGTCAAAAGAAGGATCCTGTAAAGTTAAAACAATTTTGAGAGCCTCTGGTGTAAACTTCAGATACAGCCGGCATGGAGATTCCAATGGTCTCAGCATGTCGGTTGCCATACATAAAATCCATACAATTACCTAGTATTCAATTATCTTCATACCACACTCCTCTCCACACTCATACCATGCCTTTATTAATATTGGGCACATACCTTCTCAAGCTTCCCTCTCACTTGCAAACCTTGCCTTTCTCACGACAAAGCTATTGTGGAGTAGTGTGCGTAATTATGTATGTTTCCTACTCTTAACTAATATAATAATAGTGGGTCTGTATGGACCGCAGTGAATCTCCCTCCCCCATCCCTAGCAAGAACAGGAAAGAGGAAACTACCCTGTCCGGCCGCCGCTCTTGTCTGAGCTGTCACCGCAATGTATCGGCCGTGTCTCACATAACCCATATATTCAGATGAGTTCAGGTTCTCTCAGGGAGACAGGGAAGTCCATTTATACTCCCAACATCCTCCTATCGACAAGGAACCACCCGGTCCACCTGCCCCCCCCCCCCCCATCAGCCGAAAGACGAAAGAGATAGCACAGTGGATCGCCTCTTCTGGCTCAAGAAGATATAACTCAGATGGGTGGAACCGGTCCCCACGGAGCCCTTCCCCTCGACATGCCATAGCTATAGAATGTTTATATTCAAATGAAAGATGACACTAAACAGAGGTAAAGCCAAAGGAAGAAAGATAGCCCCCCCCCCCACCCCCCTTATCCGCCGCCAAGAATATGCGACATCATCTGGGAAAAGATATTGCCCCGATTTGTTCCCGCGCCATGCCCAGATCTAGACGCTTAGCCAAATTGGCAAGACTGCCGTTTCACCAATTCGTCTCATTATTTGAGACGACCAAGCTTAATATGCTCAAGACTGGCAGGACCAATTAATCTAAAATTACCTTTTATACCCCAGCCGTAGGATGCGGCACTTTATCTGTAAAATTCTTTAAAACTTTAATACATTGTGCCGACCACAACCGACAAGGTTGACAACGGACTTTTCACGCCCAAACCATTACCCTAGGTCATATTCAGTGCAAGGCGCGCCATTGGGTTTTCCCGAAGAACAGATAGATTTCAAAGTATTCGTGTCAAATGCTCGGGTTATGAAAGTAACCCAGAGAATCCCACTCCGGATGAATTGAGCGGATAGGTATGAGGACATGGGCCACTGGGGTTTCGCTACAGTACCCCATGTGCACCCTGTGACATAATCTGTGTCTTCTTTTTGCTAATTGTTAAACCAAATTCAGAACAAGCATTGGAGAATGCAGATAGTAGACATTGCAATTCCTCCTCAGAGTGGGTCGTAACTGCAGCATCATCTGCAAAAAGCAACTCTCTGATCAGTACCCTCCTAATTTTGGTCTTAGCCTTCAATCTCTGAGCATTGTAGAGGCCGCCATCTGAGCGTGAGTGAATGTATATACCACCATCCTGATCACGAAATGCATATTTCAGTAGAAGTGAAAAGTAAATTCCAAAGAGGGTGGGAGCTAGTACACAACCTTGCTTAACTCCACTCTTGATTTCAAATTCTTCAGAAGTTGCACCATCAAACTTGATTATACCCTTCATGCCTGTGTGGAACGATTCCACAATGGACAGAAGAGTTGGTGGGCAGCCAATCTTCTTTAGTGCCTTGAACAGACCCTCACGACTGACCAAATCAAATGCCTTTGTGAGGTCGATGAAGGCAATAAACAGTGGTTGATTCTGTTCACGGCATTTTTCTTGCATTTGTCGCAATGAGAATATCATATCAATGGTAGACCGGTTCTGTCGAAAGTCACACTGTGATTCGGGGTAGACTTGATCTCCTAGGACTTGAAGTCTGCGCAGAACAATTCTGGCAAATACTTTTCCAACAATACACAGAAGTGAGATACCCCTATAGTTGTTGCAGTCGCTCCGATCGCCCTTGTTCTTGTACAGTGTTATGATGCTTGAATCTTTGAAATCCTGTGGGACTTGTCCTTCATGCCAGCATAGCTCTATTAGCTGGTGGATCTGTATAGTGAGTGTGTCTTGCCCACTCCTGATAACCTCTATTGGAATCCCATCCTTACCTGGAGCCTTGCCAGATGCAAGTTCATTTATAGCACACTTAACTTCTGTTATGGTGGGAAGTGTGTCCAGGTGGTCAAGAGTTGGTAGAGCCTCTATGGCGTTGAGGGCATTATCCGCTAGTTTGGTCTCACTTGAGTAAAGCTCCAAATAGTGCTCTACCCATCTGTCCATCTGCTGTTTCTTATCAGTGATGACTTCTCCAGTCAAGGTTTTCAATGGTGCACTTCTTTTGATCACTGGACCACAGGCTTTCTTTATTCCTTCATACATGCTTCTTATGTCTCCCTTATCACTTGCGATTTGAACGGACTCACATAACTTGATCCAATAATCATTTGCACACTGCCTGGCAGCCTTTTGCACATCCTTCCTAGCTTGCCTTAGCTCACTCAGAGTGTTACGCGTTGGTCTTTCCTTGTTTCTTAAGAGAGTTTTCTTCTTCTTATCAATCAAGGGCTGCAGAGTCTCGCTGTTGGCCGCAAACCAGTCCTGCCTCTTATGATCCACAGTGCCGTAAACCTTTACGGCAGTTTTACAAAGAGTTTCCTTAAGTTTATTCCATTTATCATTTACTGTACAATTTTCTGGTGTATCAGTGAAAGCGTCTTCAAGTTGCTGTTGAAACTGAAAGGACTTTTCAGGATCATGAGTGTTAATAATATTAATCCTGTGGCTAGATTTGTGTTTAGCTGTGTAGATTCTCTTTGGTCTCAGTCTAACCCTTGCAACAACCAAAGAATGATCCGTATCACAGTCAGCACTGTGGTAACTACGAGTCAATGATATATGGTTCAGATGTTTTCTCCGTGTGATGATGAAGTCCAGCTGGTGCCAATGGCCGGATCTTGGATGTTTCCATGTGACCTTATGCATCTCTTTTGTTTTAAAAAAAGAGTTTGTAATACATAGGTCATTACTGGTGCAATGCTCCAGCAGCCTTTGCCCATTTTCATTCATGCGACCGATGTTGTATTTTCCAAGGCACACTGGCCATGAACTCGAGTCCTTGCCCACACGAGCATTGAAATCACCGAGCATATAAATGTAGTCGGATTTTGGAACTGCCTTGATCACAGAGTCTAACTCCTCATAGAACAAATCCTTCACATCATCAGAGGAATCGAGTGTCGGTGCATATGCAGTAATAATGGTGGCAAACCCACAAGAGGTTGCCAAGCGCAGGGATAATAGTCTTTCATTTCCTCCTGCTGGAATTTCAATCATTCCCAGTAGCGAATTCTTCACTGCAAAGCCCACACCGTGTTGCCTTTTTTCTGCCTGCCCTTTACCCTTCCAGAAAAAGGTGTAGTTGTTTTCCCTGAGTGACCCTTCCTCAGCGAGGCGAGTCTCCTGCAGGCCAGCAATATCAATGTTAAGACGATTGAGTTCGGCATCAATCACAGCCGTTTTTCTCACATCGTCAATATTGGTCAAGTCAGTGGAAAATCCTGGACACATGGTTCTCACGTTCCAGGTTGCAAGCCGTAGCTTGAGGTTTCTATTTATATTTTTGTTTGTACCTGGTGCATTGGTTTTACAGCCTGCGATTCAGATTTTGTCCTAGCCCCAAGCACCCATTGAAGCAGGCAGGCTGTGGCGGATCAGCACCCAATTGGCTGGGGGCTGCCCAGCTTGAGGCGGGCGGTAGCTGATCAGTGACACCTATAGGTGTCTCCCACCGTCAGAGGCAACGCGTGGCGCCCCATGTCTACGCCAACTGACAAGGACTTATAACCCGTAACAGTTGCCTCTCGCTTTGATTCCGAGACCAGTTAAGACCAGGGATGGAGTTATTGCCTCTCCATAGCACAAAGCCTGGGCTAAAATATAGAGATCATGTGTTGCCCATGCAGCATGATCCCTCTCTCGGCCTGCCTAGTTCACTCCAGAGGAAAGGTAACACCCCTACATCTGGAACAAGACAAGCTGCAGAAGCTGCCGGATCAGCAAAGCAATGCTCTAACTGTCCGCCTGTCGGAGCTTCGATCCTAGACCAGTCGCCAACCAAGGCTTAGGGCCTGGTCTGCCCTGCCATGACAATTTTGTCTTTAGCTTGCATTTCCTCGCACCAGGGTAAGGCTTGTACCCTCCCAATTGCGCTCTTCCGCCCGAAGCCGTTGGCACAATGTGGGGTGTCGGGTTTGGTAAGCGCCGCCCAACGTTCGGCGCTAACAGAAACCAGGTAGTACCGTCTACTGTTATACGGTAGCTCATCGCATCACGGTTAGGATAAGTTATAACGAATACTTCATTGGTACTTTCCAGCTTCCCCGAAACACCGTTAGACCCTAGCAGTAACTATTGTAAGTAATTTAAATGAATTGTTTAGCACATGTTTTGATGACGACAAACACGTAGTTTTTCAAAATTGCTCTACATATAAAGTATAGTGAGACTTGACAAACACCCTGTACATAGATAACTTATATATACAATATACGTAAAGAAATCAGCCACACAAGGACCGCAACAACACCTCATGAAAGAATAGAACACAGAAGAGGAACGAATGGCAAATTACACCATTAACGAACTCCTATGTGAGGACTATCAAGCGCTAATTGCAAAATCAGAAGCAGAACAAGTCTATATACATAGTCCAAACGAAGTCTGTAAGGAACATAACGTGACAATTTGCACCAGTAACACAGAAGTAATGAATAAAACCAAAGAATAAAAAGCAACAACAATTCATCTAAAAGAACACCCCATGAAACAAGTAAAGAGCTTCAAGTACAGTAGAACTTTAATTAACCCGTCACTCGTTTAACCGTCAGTTATTCGTCATCGTCTTAAAAAAAAAAAAACATCAGTGAAAACATTACGACAGAAAAAGTAACAGATTGGTTGGAATGTGACAAAATGGATGGAGACTTTGAAATTTTGAACGATCATGAAATTGTTTCTAGTGGTTGAAGAAGAAGAAGAAGAAATTGATAACGATGAAGGATCAGTTCTTAACCAACAACCTACAACTAGCCACTCAGAAACAGAAACAAAGTGCATCGACTGGTTCGAAATGCAAAAGGAGGCAAGTACAAAACAGACCATATTTCTGCGTAAGACACGGAACATCGCCGCGCAGAAAGCTCGAGCCCCAAAGACACAGAAGGAGATGACAGATCATTTTAAAGTAACGTAGGTTTATAGTATTAAAATATATTTCTGTACATTACTACTCTTATATTGATGTTTATATTGATAGTTTTGTAAAATTAAATACAATATGTATGCATTATTCACCTTTAAAGGATGTTATTTTTATTTTAGTCCCAAACTGGCAGTGAAATCACGTTACTGTACATATGTTTGAAGAGATTATGTTATCCGTCTATTCGGTTATCCGTCACATCCTTAGTCTTTCTCTCACTCACGCTCTCTGTCTCTCTCACTGTTTCCTTCTCTCTCACTATCTGCCTCTGACTGTCTCTCTCTCACATTTTCACTCTCACTGCATGTCTCACCACTCACTGTCACCATTCCTCTCTACAATAGCCCAAATTACCTTTGGCCAATATTCAAATATAATGCAAGAAAGCCAACGACTAAAGATATTTCACGTCCCGAAGCTTAGGGTTTAAAAAATGAAGTTGCATATCTATTACAGGACCTTGCAGTCAACACCAGCATTTTTCAGCTGCTGTTGATGTCCTAGGCAAGTTTTACATTCAGTAGATTGCCAATGCTTTCTGAACGACCGGCTCCCATACCAACACGTTATAACACAACGCGACACGGCTAGGATAGACATATAAAAAATGAGCTTAGAGTACTCCGAGGCTCAGCTGTGGAACAATCTTCCAGATGAAATCAAAGAAATCACCAGTCCATATACATATAATCACAAGCTATTTGACTATCTCGGTACATAATATATTCTCCCTTAATGATGATGATGACGATAATACGAATAATAATCATAAAAATAATAATAAAACCCTACTATAAACATATCATATTTATAATACCGCATGTCTCCCATAGCTAATAATAGTTGCCACATCAATAATTAATATTACTGAGTCATGTACCAATGATATTTGCACAATTACCGTAACTTTATAGTTTATATGTTGGTATTGTTGTTGTTGTTTTAGGTGAGCATCGTAAGTGATGTATGGATGAAATCATGTATGAGAGAGAAGAATGGTAGAATGTTAGACGGGCCTGCGTGCCCAATTCTTAACCCTTTGAAAAATAAAGTTGATTCCTTCGTTCGATCGTTTTCTCTCTCTCTCTCTCTCTCTCTCTCTCTCTCTCTCTCTCTCTCTCTCTCTCTCTCTTTCTTTCTCTCTCTCTTCCTCTCTCTCTCTCTCTCTCTCACGCATACACACATACATATATAGCTAGACAGATGCGTACATTCATCCATCCATCCACCCACCCATCCATCCATCCGTCCATCCATCCATCCATCCATCCACCCACCCATCCATCCAATCATCCATCCATCCATCCATCCATCCATCCATTCATCCATCTATCCATCCATCCATGCATCCATTCAGACATACAGACAGACTGGTGGATGGAAGGGCAGAATGACGGGAGGACAGAAAACAAGACAAAGACAGACGGACAGACAGAAGGAAAGACGTACATAAGGATGGATAGATGGATGGGTGGATGGGTAGAGGGATGGATATATGGACGAATTGATAGATGAATAGATAGATGAATAGACAAATATATGAATACGCGCATAGAAAGACAGACAAACAAGCTGACAGATCGGCAAGCGGGAGGATAGATGGATGGCTAGATAGCAGACAGACAGACAGACAGACAGACTGTATGTTAAAAATACAGACAAATACACAGACAGACACCTGGTTTTATATACTAAATAAAGAATTGAAGTAACTTCAACATGCAAGACACTGGATAATAATATAGGATAAAACCCCACTCCTCCAATTCAGTACTCGAGAACGCTACCTACCTCCGAAACGAACACTGCAACAATTGTGTTAAACTGTGTTCAACTATGTTAAACTGTTGTTAACCTGCCCATTGACAGCTGCCCACAAATGTATCATTACTCAGGGCCATTAGCCCATCAAGCCATGTTAAGTGACAAATAATTGAAACATGACAGCTTCAGTATTGTGTTCTGTGACAGATGGCACAAGCCTCCATTGTTCAGTGTACAAACTGTAACTTCACATTAAACAACACGACCGTTGCAACATTGTGCGTATGTTGCTTAGTTTTAAATAATACTTTCTAAAGGACCGGTCGTCGCTCTCTCTCTCTCTCTCTCTCTCTCTCTCTCTCTCTCTCTCTCTCTCTCTCTGTGTGTGTGTGTCTGTCTGTGTCTGTGTGTGTGTGTGTGAGCGAGAGAGAGAGAGAGAGAGAGAGAGAGAGAGAGAGAGAGAGAGAAGAGAGAGAGAGAGATTGATCATTTCATCATGTTCCTCTTGTACCTTGCGGTCTCTTCTTCTTCTTTTTTTTTTCTTCTTCTTCTTCTTCTTCTTCTTCTTCTTCTTCTTCTTCTTCTTCTTCTTCTTCTTCTTCTTCTTCTTCTTCTTCTTCTTCTTCTTCTTCTTCTTCTTCTTCTTCTTCTTCTTCTTCTTCTTCTTTCGTTCGCTTGAAATACGTCTAAAACTGCAATGTTGTCTCTTGTATGAGTCTAACTGTCTTCTTTAGCTCACTCAGCGGTCCATAGAGTTTATCTTCCACTGTTTTCTCTCTAGACTAGAAAGTTTGCCTGGATATGTTGTATTTTGGGCAGTCTTGGAGTATGTGCTCTTCTGTCTGCGACGCCAATACACATGTGCACATGGCTGATTCACCAATCTTGAATTCTGTATACATATGGTTGCGTAATCTATTGTGTCCTTTTCTTAGGGGTAGAATAATGTTCTGGCCTGTCCATAACGTGGTATTATTCTTTCACAGGTTTTGGTGACTTTCTGACTCATTTGATCATTCTTTTCTTTTCGTGGTATGTAACGGGCACATTAGGCTGATCTTCATTTGCTCCTTCCTTAGCCAATCGATCAGCTGTCGTTTCCGGGTACTCCACAGTGGGTGTCGAGGTGAAGTATAAACGCGGGAACGTGCCCGCTTATGGGTTTCAAGTATAGATATTCCCATGGACTCTGTTATTTCCTGCGTCCATCGTTTACGTGGTTGGCCTCTTCTTCTGCTTCTTTCTGATCTGTACATCATTGCTTGTTGTGGTATGCTGTTAGCTGGTAACCTTCTTGCACGGCCAAACCATTTGACTTGTTGCCTTCTAATAAAATCTAGTGCAGCTACAACCCACACTTTAGTCCTGATTTCTTCATTTCTGATCTTATCTCTTCTTGACACATTGAGTATTCTTCTCAAGCATCTCATGTCTGTTGTTGTAATTTTTCTTTACCCTTTTTCTGTCAATGTCCAGGTTTGGCATTGGTAACATTGAGTTGGTAGGAAGATTGTGTTGTAAAATGCTTTCTTAGTAGCTATTGATGCATGTTTGTTCTTTAATATTGGTGCCATTTGTCCAATGAGTTGGTTTGTCTTATTGCATCTATTTTCGATCTCGTCTTCTGATCTGCCATTTGATGATATTATACTTCCTAGGTACTTGAAACTCTTTACTTGTTATAAGGGATGTTCGTTTAGGTGAATTGTTGGTATTTCTTTCTTCTTTAGTTATAGTCATTACATCTATTTTATTTGTGCTAATTTTCATGTTATGTTCCCTATACATTTCGTTTAGGCTATTCATGTGGTCTTGTAATTCACCTTCTGATTTTGCTATTAGTGCTTGGTCGTCCGCAAAAAGGAGTTCTCTAATGGTTAGACTGGCAGATGGTTCTTCTTCCGTGTTCTCGTCATGCGGTGTTCTTGCGGTCTCTGTTTGGCTAGTTATATATATATATATATATATATATATATATATATATATATATATATATATATATATATATATATATATATATATATATATATATATATATATATATATATATATATATATGTGTGTGTGTGTGTGTGTGTGTGTGTGTGTGTGTGTGATCCTTCATTCCGCTCTGTCTTTATTTCGTTGTATTAGTCTCATCACTTTAGTCTCATCACAAAGGCATTTGATTTGGTCAGTCGTGAGGGTCTGTTCAAGGCACTAAAGAAGATTGGCTGCCCACCAACTCTTCTGTCCATTGTGGAATCGTTCCACACAGGCATGAAGGGTATAATCAAATTTGATGGTGCAACTTCTGAAGAATTTGAAATCAAGAGTGGAGTTAAGCAAGGTTGTGTACTAGCTCCCACCCTCTTTGGAATATACTTTTCACTTCTACTGAAATATGCATTTCGTGATCAGGATGGTGGTATATACATTCACTCACGCTCAGATGGCGGCCTCTACAATGCTCAGAGATTGAAGGCTAAGACCAAAATTAGGAGGGTACTGATCAGAGAGTTGCTTTTTGCAGATGATGCTGCAGTTACGACCCACTCTGAGGAAGAATTGCAATGTCTACTATCTGCATTCTCCAATGCTTGTTCTGAATTTGGTTTAACAATTAGCAAAAAGAAGACACAGATTATGTCACAAGGTGCACATGGGGTACCATCAATCTTTATTGACGACGCCGAACTAGAGATAGTAGACCATTTTACATATCTAGGATCGGTGGTAAATAGCAAATTATCCCTAGATCAGGAAATCAACATCCGGATTGGTAAGGCAGCAACAACAATGAACAGGTTAAGAAAAAGAGTCTGGGAGAACAGGAAGCTTACTGCCAAAACAAAAGTCCTTGTCTATCAAGCCTGTGTCCTTAGTACTCTTCTCTATGGCAGTGAAACCTGGACAACTTACTCACACCAAGAGAACAATTTAAACAGCTTTCATATGCGGTGTCTGCGAAGAATTCTTGGTATTAAGTGGCAAGACAAAATCACAAATACTGAAGTATTGGAAAGATCAGGTTGTGTGACAGTTTATTCCATGCTCAGTCTTCGTAGACTTAGATGGATAGGACATCTTAGGCGGATGGATGATGGTAGAATACCAAAGGATATCTTTTTTGGTGAATTACAGATGGGTAAGAGATCTCAGGGTAGGCCTCTACTACGATACAAAGATGTGTGTAAGCGGGACATGATTGATACAGGCATTGATAATGCACATTGGGAGCAAGTCGCCGCTGAACGTGTTGCATGGAGGGCAAATATCAGAAATGGAATAAAGTCAAAGGAGAAAATTATTGCAGAAAAGTCACACACCAAGCGTTTGAGACGTAAGATGGTGCATGATGGTGGAAATGACCATGTGTTCACATGCACCCACTGTGAACGGACATTTACAGCGCAAATTGGCCTTATCAGTCACACTCGCTACCGCCATAGTTAAAAGTTATTATGCCTTTTTAAAGCACAAACTATCGTCTGTCAAGACGGCAAGGTGCCAATGTATATATATATATATATATATATATATATATATATATATATATATATATGTGTGTGTGTGTGTGTGTGTGTGTGTGTGTGTGTGTGTGATCCTTCATTCCGCTCTGTCTTTATTTCGTTGTATTAGTCTCATCACTTCTGCTTTACACATACATATACATTTACATACCCACATACATACATACATACATAGATGCCAGTCCATCTAACCATCAACCCATCCATCCATGCTTTCACCCAGCCACAAACCCAAAACCACCAACGTATCCATCCATCCATCCATCCAAACATCCATCCATCCATCCATCCATCCATCCATCCATCTTTCCATCCATCCATCCATCCATCCTTCCATCAATTAATTCTTCCACCCACCACTCACCTATCCATCCATCCATGCATCCACCCACCCATCCATCAACCCATCCACCCGCCCACCCATCCATATATTCGCTCATCCACAC